>VMBQ01002590.1:0-75989 GCA_007657795.1 Dreissena rostriformis | reverse complement strand
TTATTATTATTATTATTATTATTATTATTATTATTATTATTATTATTATTATTATTATTATTATTATTATTATTATTATTATTATTATTATTATTATTATTATTATTATTTGTATTATTATTATTTGTATTATTATTTGTATTATTATTATTATTATTATTATTATTATTATTGTTGTTATATCTACTAATTGTCTAATTATACTAAATCAAAATGTACAATGTTATTGTTTTCATATTTAACCTATCGACATTTCTTCTTTTTTAATTCAGTATTTGATGCCAGGCATTACCCAAGGTCAGTACGAAATCAAGGACAGCCACGCGATAAGCTTGCGAAATGGGATGACAATCATCATAACTCGGCATTTTGATACAAACTCTTTAGAACTTATGATTGAAAGCAAACCCTTTGTTGAGTCATTTGATCAACTTGATGGAATTGTATCGTTTGGATACAAACAATTTAGACACAGAGATGGATCTTACGCTGCCGATTATCGTGGATATGTCAATAGTTGGAGGTTCGTACTGCTAAGTGGTACAATTTTAGCATGTACATGTATTACATAAAAAAATATTTTTCATTGGAAACATACATACGAACTAAATAATTAAATTATCCCTTTTTACATGTTTGTGTGTTTGTGTAAATTGCGTTTAAGTTATACCTTATGTACTGGAACCTCAATGGTACTTATTGCACAATTCTTGTGTCTCACATTCACGCCCGGTAATCACGGGCGCCACCTCTTTTTTGCGATGCATTAATAAATGAGCCAATGCGACTTCCGAGGTGGCGCCAAGCACCGGATGTTTTGAAATTTCAAGGATAATTCTACAGTGTGAGAAGGTTTATATGTTTTTTCCACATAATTGGCATTATTTTAAAAATCGGGCAATGCAGTGCGATTCTGCGAAGATTTATTCATCCATAAATGTACCGAAACATATACAAACAACCCATTTGAAAACGTGAGGACCTTTATAAGTTGTGGCATGGTGAAGTTTATAAAACTTAATCGATGTATTTTGCCTGTGGAAGAGCAAATTTCCACCAAATAAAATCGCTAACAACATCAAACCATTGCTTTGAACATGCACAAGTTGTTGCATTCACAAAAACACTGGCTTCTTGTCGATCTAATAGATAATTTTGCATTCTTCCAAAGGAGATGGAGCCAATGCCAAGGAGGTGGCGCTAATGACAGGAGGTGGCGCCAATTCACATGTTCAGCTATTTTAATTTTTCGGTGCCGACCATACACTTTCTGTATGGTATTCCAGGTTGAGTGTTCGATTTTTTTTCTTAATTCGATCATGATGAAATATAATCGAAAAAGTAAAGTCTAAATAATTATGAAGAAACATGTGTTGCAAAGAGATTTTGAAGATTTGTGTCATTGCATATACTATAAAACTGGAAAGTAAATCGAGTATAATAAAACAAGGTTAACAATTTAAGACCGAGCTTTTCTAATGTTTTTGAGATGTTAGTGGGAACAATCGATATATTTAGCCTTCCGGTAATAAAGATTCGTTGACCTTTGCCTTTTCGCGAATAAAGCATTTGGATTAGGGTACAAAACTCATCGTTGCAAGCAGAAGTAACATCGATTAATTAGTTCGTGAATTATCTAACTGGATAAACACATTTGTTTTAGAAGACATACATTTTGAGAATATTGAGAATAAAGTTATTGGATTTATTGAGTATTACATATTTTGGGTTTATATCGTACAATATGTTTTATTCAGGTCGCTGACTTCTTAATTGAGTTGGTTACTTATTATTGTACAAATTTACATCATTTTTTTTTTAAATAGAATGTGTATATGTTCTGTATAGATTTGGGTTTACGTATTACCGTTGAGAAATAAAAAGAAATATGAAAAAAAAACAACATTATATATCAAATGTAAGTCATGTGATGCTTCATATATCGTGCATTGGCGCCACCTCCTGTCATTAGCGCCACCTCCTTGGCATTGGCTCCATCTCTTTTGGAAAAATACAAAATTATCTATTAGATCTGCAAGAAGCTAATGTGTTTGTGCATGCAACAACTAGTATATGTTGAACGCGATTGTTTCATGTCGTTAGCGAATAAATCGGATGGAAATGTGCTCGTCACACAGGCAAAAGACATCGATTTGCTTTCAAAAACTCCACCATGTCACAACTTATAAAGGTCCTCACGTTTCCAAATAGGTTGTTATTGTATGTTTCTGTACATTACATAGATAAATTATTCTTCGCTGAATCGCACTACATTGCCCGATTTTTTTAATAATACGAAATATGTTGAAAAAAACATATAAAACCTACTAACCCTGAAGAATTATCCATGAAAATTCAAAACATCCAGTTCTTAGCGCCACCTCGGAAGTAGCATTGGCTCATTTATTAATGCATTGCAAACAAGAGGTGGCGCCCGTGATAACCGGCCGTGACATTAAGCATCGGTATATTGACATCTCAGTTAATAAAATGGCTTAAATAACCCATTTGTATCCATTCCATCACATCTGAATATTTTGTAACCTTGCATGTTTCGGATATATTTGTTTAATCAAATTAAAAGTATCTAGTTCAAACAATATTACAAATGGCATACTATTTAGCGCGAAAGTCAACAGACAAACAATAGTTTTTCATTTTAATCCTTAAACATATGTTCATACGCCAGTACGTGAGAAGCGTTAAGAATTAGTTAATATTATATGTATTGTTTTATTGAAATAAACCTCTGAGAGGTCTTGCCGAAGACAATTATGGCATCTACACATGTTTGTGTAGTCAATGCTACGATTCTTTAAAGACAGTTAAATATAATCTGACGAAAGAGTGCATACGAAAATTCTCTAATGACTTTAACATATGTTCTGATATAATCTTGCACCCAAATACTGTGAGATAAATGACATTGACTGATTGCGCTTAATGTTCTTAAATTATCTACATCTGGCATTATGTCAAAGATTGCAAAATAATGAGTACTCCTCATGCAATAATTATGACAATATAACATATAGTTTTTCCATTCTAGAGTACCATCTAATGAGAGTCTGCAAAATCCTACTAATCATGTGGACATCGGCTTCAGTGAAACAGTGTATCAATGTCATTGTCCAAAAGCCACTGAAGTTGAGGCGGGCGACGTTATACTACCAACTTATTCTCCCAATCAGTATTACCACTATCCGGATTACGAGGCAGAACACATTCTCGGAGCCATCAAATGTTCTTTGCAAATGCCTTGCCAAGTGCAAACGGACGGACAGTTATGGCCGAATTCGACTTTCGTAACCTCTATAATTGTCACCAACGTCACCATTCAATATACCAATACGCATTTAATATGTTTATTTAATCGAGTAGCAGGAAAGAAACATCGAGTTCAATGGTAAGTTTGTTACGGACATTTTTATCGGAATTAACCTATTTTGTTGCATATATAGGAATAGCCAATGTGCATATTATAGATATATTAATTGACTGTAATGTCGTCTAGGCCTTTAAAGTACGGTTCATGAATTATGCAAGTTATGTATAAACAGACACACGCACACACAAATATCATATTTGCAATTTATTTTGTAGGTATTCCGATCAGACAATAATAGTGAATCATACAGTCAACACGATTTCAACAGTGTTTTACCCCAAAGACATAGTCCCAACAACAGGGGCATCATGTGATCTGGACAAAGAGGTACAATTTCGGGAGCGAATGATATCTGCTTATACATTCAATATTACATATGTTTTTTTGTGTATTAATTTAATGAAAACATTTTACATTTGGGTCAATAATAATTTGTGAGGTATGAAGGTATGTTTGGGTTCGTTTAGAATTGTTATTCTTGCTTTGTAGATTCGATGTGCCGTAACTGTGTTCGAAGAAGACGGATTCAATCAGTCTGGCCCAGCCTCGTTTAGCGAACCAGTGTATTTAATGCGAGACGGAATGCTCAAGGTAACGTAATAAGAGAAACTCGAACAATTCTTTATCTTAAATCGACGATTTACATGCGAGAATGTTGTCTCTTGTTTCAATCTTAAAGACATTTAAAAGATTCTAGTGAATGGCAATCTTACTTGTTACTGTTTAACCGACTTCTTTGTTGTGCTATGATTTGTTGCTTTGAAACAAATTAATGTTGTATATATTTCTATACTTAACAGTCTATGGTTCCAAATTTATGCGTAATAAACAACACTTGCTTCTCCGAATACGCTAATGATCCCGTAGACGCAAGATACGTCTGCTATCCTGCACTGGACCCGTTCTCATGGATTCTTAATTTGACACTGAACAGAGGTACTGTTAGAGACGTAATGTACTATTTGATTACATAAATCTTACATTGGCAAACAATGTTGAAAAATCTGTTTCTGATATTGTCATCAACCTTTATTTTTGGGCAATTTCTTCAATTAAGATCTTTCATCGCGTGGTTTCAAATAATTGTACTTTTTGCGTAAGTGAAAATAATTTGCGGTATTAGAAAAACATTTGCCAAGTAGAATACAGAGTACTACAGAATAAAAAGATAAAATATGTTATAAAATAATATCAGAAAATATTCGCGCTACATTTTAAGCACCTGGTGACTACTGTATTTTTGGAGAAAGGCACTGTGACAGCGTGCCAGGAGTTGCCTTCTGCAATGCTAAGACAAATGAATGCACATGCGCTGACACATTTGAAGAAACAAACGGTGTCTGCTTGAAAATTGGTATGTTTATAATATAAATGAAATTAACGAACATGTATCTATACAGTAAACATGTCATAGTGTTTCAAGAATAGTGAGGTTCTTATTTAAAAAATCAACGATGGTGTTTTAAATAATTAGTATTATATTATGCACGGTGAAAGTATATTCCTTTATTACTTTGTTAAATAGAGTGCTCATACACAATAGTTTAAATGCTATACTTCAGCATGTACAACCACCAGCACACCAGACATGTGTTCCTCTATTGCTTTCGCGGAATGCATCGACAATGTTTGCTCCTGTGCACATAATGCTGAACTGAATGCCACAAATGGGAAATGCGCCTTGAAGAGTTTGTATATGTATACTTTTTAGGTTATATATATGGCGGTGTATCTTGAAATTGATTTGACTACAAAGATATTACGTACAAATATGTTATTACAACTATCATTATGCAAATAACAACTTGTAGTATACATTTTAGAGACATATTTCAGGAATCGGTAGTAATTGCAGTTTTGAGGTCGAATGCAAACACATCACAGGTGCAGTATGCGATGACCAAGGAACCAACGCGTGTGTATGTGATAGGCAGTTTAAATCGAGTAATGACCGATGCGTACCCAAAGGTTTGATATTGATTGATTACTGAATAGATAATTTCACTTTCATTGCGTGGCGTATTTTTACCATATCGTTTTGACGTATTGGTGAGTTTGAAGCAAATCGCTAAAGCAAGAACACCAAAGAATGACCAATAAACCACCCGGGACGACAACATGGCGAAAATACTACAAGTTAACATGTGTCGACCTTTTTTGTCAATCTAATGCTTTTATATGTCGTTCTGGCGACTTTGAAACTCGCCAACACGACAGAAATACCTGCCAGAATGGCACACATTGTGTTAATTCGAAAACGATTTAGCGAGAATAAACTACTAGGGTGAGACATTATCTTCGTTTGTTTGTATAATCAATGCATTGCCTATGCAAGCATACATATTCACGTTGGTACTAAACATAAACATATCTATGTTAACCGTTATTTGTTCGTCATGATAAATACCGTATACTATGTGGTTTTCAGTTCCAGGGGACCCGTGTTCACCAGGAGGGAACGATTGTGTGAATATCCAAGGCGACGCTATTTGCAGCGCTAATACAAAACAATGCAGTTGCTACGACACAAGAAAAGTGGTCGTTGGAAAATGTCAAACAATTTGTAAGTAAATAATAAATATATTCTGTTCTTGTGTGCAGCAGTTACATAATACAGGATGGCCAGATATATGTTCCTATCTCCAGTTCACAGGAAGTGGCAATGTTTATATACTAAGCTGTGTATTCATCAGCACCGGATAACATCATGACATAACATTAACTTCATAACACCTCTACTCACACACCTACTTTCACACACGCAAAGGTTTGTCGCATTCACGTCTTCAGTAGTTTAACAGAGATCCTTGCTTCCATGTTAGTTGTTTATTTGTTCAAAGCATGAATGCAAGAGTTTTCAACAACAACGGTTATTCATCAAAAATAATCATGACATAAATTCCCCGTTAATATAATCAAAACTTAATGAAGATTAAGCCTTAAATGGCATTTTATAATTTGTCAACATGGTCAACGACGTTCTACACAAAGTTCTGGAATACATTTCAGTTCCGAATAAATTCTATAAAATTGGAATATAATTCCAGATAGTTTAAAAAAAAAACTGAAATGCAATTTAAGATAATTTTGTAAAAGTTGAAATATTATATAATACATTTTTAATCGATTTGATCTGAGGCATAAACTACATATTTTGTATTTAAATATTATTCGTTTCATCCATCAAATTCACAGAAACACACGTTATTTTCAACTTTAATAATATTTTTTTAAACTTGAAAAATGTCATGGGTAAAACAATAAGTTGACTATTTTGTTTGAGAAGAACGCAACAATAATCGTCAATATATTTATATTTAAGAACTAAACCTTTAGTGGTAAACTGGAAATCGCTCTCCCTATTTTCATTTTATAAGCTACCATCACGGAACCAACGTTATAGTTTATATATTGCTATAATGTGTACATACACATTACACACAATATGGAACCCAAAACATAGAAGGGCTTGCACTTTGCGAATAGTGACAATTTAGAGTTAACATAACACTGTGTGAGTAAAACCACCAAAATGAAATCATTTATTCACAGTTTAATCGTTGAACACCGTTCATAAAATTCGTAAATGTTATGCAAGCTATTCGAGGCAATAGTAGTATGCGTTTAATTATGTGTTACTCAGTTTTACTTATGATGCATGTTTTTAAAACTTGAGTACATCTATTTACAGCATGTACGTTTTCCGATCCTTCGCCTTGCAAGCATATTTCAAATGGCGAATGCATGAATGGAATATGCACGTGTTCTATTGCAGCCGTGCTGAATACAACAACAGGAGAATGCACTAGCAAAGGTACTGGTGCATAATTTGTTTGCATTTAGACTTATGATTATATCTGTTTTGAGATAACGTTAGTGAGTTAACACTTACTATCACACACATCATAAGAGATATATTACATTTTCAAATATTACAGGAATCGGAGACACGTGTTATGTCAACGAAGCGTGTGCTTTTGTAAAGAATGCAAAATGTGACATCGTCAGAAACGTGTGCGTATGTGGCGACACCAGAAAAGTTGTCGGAAACGCATGCGTTCCAAGAGGTAGACACTTGTGGTTGTATCATTGACTTAATAAATTCATCATTTCCTGATTAATTTGCATTTCTTTTTTAAGATTCAACTTAGTGCGAAACAAACATTACTAATCAAGCAGAAACATATTTGTAATACGAAGTCATCATACACTGCTCAGCGTATACAATTCAAACATAAATGAATTCTACTTTTTGTAAGACATTGCGCATTTGTATTTTTTTAATTATACAATTTTACAATTTGCAAAATATATGCTGCCTGTTCTAATACTTAAATTTTCTATTAAATTCTTATTCTAACTTGCTTTCTACCACTACATGTTCCGTCAGGGTAGGGGTATTGGTCACTACTGTAATTTATTAATTCTTTTCAATAAATGTTTCCCATGATTATATAGAACCGGGGGATGCTTGCGAACCTGGCTCAAATAATTGCCAGGACATTTCCGGTGAAGTGTTTTGTAACGCTGATGCGAAAAAGTGTGCCTGCGCAAGCACTCATACAGCTTCTGATGGCGCGTGTGTACACAAACGTACGTAGTGAATGTTCTTTGTTCAGAACATCTAATTGTATTGTTTTTTTTTACCACGGGAGTAATCGATTTGAAATGAACTAATAGCTAAGTATTACGTAAATCTGAATATAGAGTATATAACGCAAGACATTATAATTTAAGACAAGGATTGATGTTCTGTTAACCTCAATGTACATATTCACTCAGGCTGCATTGACGACATCGGTTGTGGTGGTATAGCACATGCAAAATGCATCGATAGAGCATGCACATGTTCGGTAACATCGGAACTTGACAGAAGCAATGGTTTATGCGAAAGCAAAGGTAAGGCTGGATTTTGTATTAGATTTTGTTCTGAAAATATGTATGGGTTTCATTTACGTACTCAATAAAGTGTCATGCATTTTAATTAGTTCTCTAATACAATGCATATTTTCTATCTTAAATTAAATTCACATGTTAAAGTTATGTACATAAAACACTTTTAAAGAACAATATGCATTTATTCCTAACTCCGGTTAATGAATGCAATTTTATTATATTTAGAAATGCTTGCAGTTATGTTTAACTTTAATTTTTGATTGGATAAAACAGGTCTAGGAAGTTCCTGTCACACCGATACTGAATGTGGGCTGGTCACAGGCGCAATTTGTGATTTTGCTAAACCACGTGTTTGTGTTTGTGGCGAAAAGTATGAAATGAACGATGCTGTGTGTATACTTAAAAGTAAGTTTGTTATTGCTTTCCATGTCTCTTAAATTTGATTATAGCCAAATGTATGTAAATATCTCAACTGTTATCTCAAAATTTCGTTTCTTTTTGTTTTCAGAACCAGGAGAGTTATATCTGAACAGAGTTCACATTTTCGTTGCTCAGTATATTGAACATGGCGAACACTTTGCGATGTTCCGATGTGACTACAGTATAGATCATGGTTTCTATTACCAGATCAAATGGTATGCAGACAGAGTTATATAAGTCGTATATGTATTAAAGAGGCCGTCCAACAGATTTTGGCATGTATTGAAGCTTGTCATTAAATGCTTTAAATGCTTTATATTGATAAATTGAAACATTTGAACTTAAAATCTCCAGTAAAAAAACAAGAAAACAATTTAAAAAAGGACAAAAAGTAACCATCAACAGGGCTCGAACCACTGACCCCTGGTTTCCTGGAGTCCTGGAGTAAAAAGCTACCCGCCTAGACCACTCGACCATCCACGCTCATGTTTGTAGAGGATGTATTTTTTTAGCTATATAAGCAATCCTCGTAGTTTCCAAACATATCGTTTCGCGTCGATACGACGCTTTATCTGTTGGACGGCCCCTTTAATTGTACCTGAACATTGTCTTTGAATAATATTAGTGTATTATTAATACAAACTCGAAGTATGTGAACGTGTTTAAACCAATTGTATAAGCCACAACAGCAAATATTTACATTAAACATAAATATATCTAATATGTCTACCAAAACTGAAAAGGTATCTCCATGACGAAAAGATTTATTCTACCGACAAAGTAGACTCGTCCAAAGCATCGGAGGCGTCAGTATTAAAGGACGTCGAACTCTACGAGTTAAACACTACTGTCTTTCAGTTCGACTCAAAGGTAAGCACATTTACCCAGCATATACACATTACCGTAGTCGATAACAATCAATTTTCTATTGGAAAACAAGTTCCGTTAGATCTCTAAAGTATCTTAAATGAGGTACAGAGGAATATTTAAATCTATTGTTTTAATGTTATCATTTAATTTTTAAATGCATGTTTAAAATAAATTTAATTGAAAGTGCTTGAAAATTAAATGATTTCACTTCATCTTCGTATGCAATATTGCCTTGCAGTACTTTTAATCGTTTTACGTTATCACTTCTTCCAGTTGCGTTGTCGAGTAACTGCCTACAACGAAAGTGGTACATTTGAAATTAAGACAGTGGAAAGCAACGAATTTGTTCCAATGACAGTGAGTATAATTGGTGTGATGGATTGCATGTCCTCCTGTATTTTTTTAAATGAACAAACGTGAAGCTATCATAGAATCGTACGCTACAAAACATGCCTGTAACACTACGCATATTTTTCAAGTGTGATTTGTCTTTCCTATAGGCACACATACATCTACTGTACGGCATAGTTATGTATGTTTAGCTAGATAGTTTGTCTGACATGAAACTATAGTGCTATGTTCTGTAATAATGCCACTGATAATCAATTTATAGAATACCCCATTATATTGCAGATTTCATCGACATCTCTCACATTTCCGCGAGGACAAAGTGCGTCTTTCACTGTTACTCTCTATGTGCCGTTTGGTTGTGGAACACAATCCGGAGAATGTCGACTTCACTACCTTCTTCATGACCCGTCGGACCCCTACGATTGCATGGATTCGACAATTGCCGTGTTGCACAGCGATACCTGTGGAGGCCGTATTGAAGGGTCAACTGAAACTGACATTGAAACGTTTGCTCTAACCAAACATGAAACAACTATAACAATAGTTGCAAAGAACAACAACAAATATAACTTAAAACGCGATTTTCAGTTGAAGCTTCAAACATTCTCAGATGATAATCCAAAGAATCTTTGGCAAGGGTTTACAGCCACAATTGAAGTAATTCCTTACAGTATTTTGTTAAAGCCCATATCACGCTCTCAATCATCGAATATGTCGTAAAATATTCCGTAAAATAAAATTAACACATTAACAATCAGTGTACCTTATAGCAAAAGATCAAAGTTTCAACGCTAGATGTGGTCTGGTAACATAGATTTAACAAGATATAGAATGCTTCTTTTTTATTTTTGTGTGGCACAATACATTCCATTTTAATTTCCCGCAACGATATCTTTTTATATGACACACGAACACTAAATTGGTACATGAACACTTGTTTAATATAATGTACCACAAAAAAAAGCATTTTGTATCTAGTTTAATCTAGGTTATCACAGCACATCTCGAATTAAAATTTTGGCTATTGCTATAAGAAACACTGAAAGTTCATGCGTTAACTTTTTTTTACGAAAATATTGTTCGAAATATTCGTTGATTTTGAGCGTTATAAGGGCTTTACATGTTTTCTGCCTTTTTTTCTTGATTTTATAGCATACAGAAATGACAAAAAAACCTATTTAGTTTGCTAATTAAAACGAATACATCTAAGTTTTCATTCGTTAATGAGAACATAATCCCAAACACACACAAACAACAAAAACGCACGAAAACGTCCAATATGTATTTTCGTTTCTGTGGTCAGCATTTTACGTATTGTACATTGTTTGTAGGTACACGTTACTGACCATTCGATTCAAAACTATGCTTGTTACTCTCATGTCGATCCGCATATGGGGACGTTTGACGGGCGGTATGTATATTTGTGTTCTAACATAAATGGTCAGCTATTAAGTTCTTCTGAAGTGACTCATTTGATGGCTAATGTAATTAAACTGGTTTCTTCCAGGCAATTACCTTGCAACTAATGCAGACTAGAAAGGGGTGATAAATCTAAAATCATAACTTTGAAAAAAAGGCCTCTTCAATCCAGCAATCGCGTATTATAATATGTTTTTTCTAGTGATGATATGTAAACTGATCGTCGATGTGTAGTTTATGTATGTACAAGTCAATCATATTTTAGCATTGACTTAAATTTATTTTTGTTTAGCTCGTACGAAAACCAAAATTCTGGCGAATTCATCCTTGTCCGTCACAAGAAATACCCCATTGAAGTAAGATATTTTTAACCTTTTAATATATAACTGCATTATCTAATTTTTGCACATACAAATGCTCGAAAATACGTTATGTAGCATGGTTAAATATCTCAATGTTATAGCCGCGTTTCATGATGTATACATATATTACTATAAAAACAACATATCTTTTATCGAATGCATTAGTCTTCACGTGTCAAATGTACATCAAATTAATCAGCAATCGCCTGCTGCATACAGAGAAACGAACCATGCTATTTATGCTTGCATTTGACCACTAGCTATTTGGAATTATTATATTAACCCGCTGTCTATAATCTTTCAAGGTCGACATGATTACACAGCCTTGTTCCAATTGGGGTCCAATACCAACATGTACTTGCGCCGTCAATGTAAGAGCTGGAGGTGATATTTTCACAATAAACCATTGTAGCGGACACCTAACAAAATACCTATCCAATAAGGATGAAGCACTAAAAGTGTACCGGGAAAGTTCTTCGGAATATAAGGTTCGTGTCAAGAGCTGAATCATTATATTCTGAAATCATTACACTGACCTAATCTTGGTCTTTGTGACAGAATATTGTAGTAAACATATGGTGCTAAGAACACTAAATGCGTAAGTTTTACTAGTATAAAATGGCGTTGTACAGCATACTATTAGAAAGTAATTTAAATGGCAAGAACACAATTGTTTAAAAGCATACTTCAAGTTGCTTAGGAAGAAGTATGTTTATCAAACCGAAGTAAATTATTGTGTTGGTACAATGTGATCATGTCGTTATAGTTATAAAGGGGTATTAATGAGTGTGATCCCTCATAACTATTTCTGCATTATTGATCATGATAATTTCAATACTAGATAATCCTTCCCACCGGAATGTCTGTGAACATTTACTTGATGATGTGGGGTAACTACGTGATGAATGTGGACATTTATCCGTCACCACATGACGTCAATCATGTTGAAGGATTGTGTGGAAATTATAATGGCGATCCAGAAGATGACTTTACCATGCGAGACAGTGGAACTTTGTGGACACCAAGTTCTGATAACTCAGGCAGGGTTTGGCCTTGGGCTGTGTATCCGGATGAATTTTCTTTTTCATGGGAGTAAGTTCTTTTATCTCTCCATTGAACATGTCCAGCAAAATATATTGATAGTTTCGAAACGGGTGTTTTGTCCTATTGTATACTTACGTCCCCAATAAGGTACACATATAAGCAATATATTTGTGTTTCAAGTATATAATCATTATTATCTCCATAATTTAGTTAGCAGGTAGAGCGATTTGTTTCCCACGCGTCTGTTTACAACTTATCTTTTTTGTTTCAAGCCTTACTGACAAATGGAAGGAGAGCTTGCTTAACCCGGTTGTCTACGAGAATACTTTGCCATGGAATCGAGATCAAACGTTTTGTATTTGTCCCGGTGTACCAGCAAATAACTTTCAGTCCATCTGCTCCAAGCACGAGGACGATTCTTGTAAAAATCCTGTTTTGAGACGAGGAAACCTGATTACCGCTAGCCTTCTGGTATCCAGAGATAAGAGAGATGCGGTTAGTAAAGCTGAGAAACACCGAGTCGAAGATCACGTGAAGCAGCGACTCAATAAAATGACAAACTCCTGGCAGAATAAGGTTCTAAATATACGCAACAAGGTAATACGATTTTTACTGCAGATATAAATTGCTGTGAATTCAACTATCTTTTAGGATTTTTATTCCAGTTTTATAAGGGATCTTTCAAACTCGTTGTAAGTAAATTCAAATGTCTTTTATTTTCAAAACGACAATTTAACAGCGAGAGTCTACATCAGCTCCTATCACTATGAGTCCCGACGAAGCACGTGTGTATTGTGCAGAGGCATTTGTGAGCTGTGCAAGTGTACAGGCTGCAAAGGATAAGATCAATACGGACCTTGAAAAAACTCTTGAAGACTGTGCATTTGACATGGTGGTACGGATGTTTATATTTAAACAAATTCCTTGCATCTTTGTTTTTTTTTGTCGTAACAAAAAAGGTGGTTTTTTTCTGTACGATACAACATTACATATACGAAGATACCCTGAATATTTTAAATTCCTCTTAAAAACATACATTAATCGGGTACTATGTTTGTAAAACTTAAGAACTTTTAAGACCTTGTCTTTCACTTTGTACATTTATTGTAAATGTGTTTAATGAATTGATCAGATGACAGGGAATTCAAAGTGGGTTACTGCTCATTGTGATGCGCAGACACAGGCACTTCAGATGGAAATTCAGAAAAATGAGACAATAGCTGAAGTGTTTCCGGAAATAGTCACAATCGTGAACGATAGTTCGTGTCCGTCTAATTGTAGCAGTAATGGGAAATGCGCGGCAGGTAGTATTATACTTTCAATCAAATTAAGTGGAATCTAAATAGAGGTCATTGTCATTATTTGTATTAACAAATGGAAATATAAGAATCAATATATTCATGACAATAATTTTCCAGGTACATGCCAGTGCTTTGACGATTATGGGACGGACCTTTGCTTTATTCATCTCTCAAAACCACCTCAGTTGCAAGAACTCGGCAACAATGGGACTTGTGATACCGGCAAAGGAGATATTTGTGACTGCATCCCAATAGTTGGCGACGGCTTTGTCGAGACCGCCATTTGTAACGTGACCATATATGAGGTATATCATTTCCATGTTGTATATCAAATATGGCGATTGATTTTGTTATAAATACTACTGATGTTTTTCACTTTTTACATAATATTACATACCAATGATTATGTATTTCCAGACGAATGAAAATAATGTCTTCACAATGTCAAAAGCGTTAAGCCTTCGATGTGTTTACAACGACCTCAACGAAGTATGCGCACATGTGCAGGATCCCAAAAGAAGACGAAAGAGGTCGACAAAAACGATCCTGGCAACCATGTATCAGATTTCCGTCAGCAATGATGCAATACACTTTAGCAGTCCGTCTAAAGTTATTGTTTTGGATGGCACCTGTCAAGACTCTTTCGTAGATTCCGCTGGAGAGACAGTCATGATTTTGAAACCTGAATACTGTTATATCGAAGGCAGATGTGTTTTGGAAGCGACGACTGGAGATGATTCGTGCACGGTATGCAAACCTGCGGCCTCTACATTCGAGTGGACAAACGGTATGAGTGAATGTTGTATGTGTCAGTTAAAGTGTAAGAACATTATAATAAACAAATATTGAAATATATAGCAACGCATGCTATATATATATGCTACTTATCACATGCTATACCTTGTTTCCCATGTAACCATTACATATATTTTTATATTACACATGTGTAATACAACATTTTTAAGCGTTTTCATTGGCTATATAATCAATAACTTACCAATCGCATAGCTTTATTTTGGTAAAATGACGTCGTCAACATGAAATGACGTCACGATAGTAAACAACTTTTAGATCTATCAGCATTTGTTTGGTCAATTACGATGTTTTTTATTTAGTTTAAAAGCATGTGATAAAAAAGATCTGACACTCGTTGTCATATCATACCATTTTTTATTAAACTCGTCCAGGAAATTTGTTAGTAAGTAGTTAAATAAAACATGGTATGATATGACAACTCATGTTAGATCCTATATATATATATATATACAAACTCTACGATCTTCTTTCCGATAGTGTGCCATGGAAGCAGTAAAAACGAAAAACCAAGCATGCTAGGCATTGCAATTGGTATTCCTGCCGGAGTATTGGTGCTCGTTGGAGTAATACTTGTTTGTGTTCTTGTTGTGAAGAAACAAAAGCAAAACAGAACCGTTCAAGCAAGGTATTAATAAGTTAATATGATATTGTAATATACATTTAATTCTTTGTTACTTCTTTTCTACTTTAGAAAAAATCATGTTTCTGAAAATGTTTTTTTCCAAGACAGCTGCAAATTTGATAATTATATTGTAACCCTCAACTCAAGTATCGTCATTTGTTTTAGAAGTAAGAAATATAATTATGTCTGGTTAAAGTTTAACTTTGTACTCTAATTGTTTTTGTTCTGCTTCAAACTATCATATCGTCTCAAAGTTAATTCGTTTTTAATAGTCAGTGGTTATAATCACTTTCTAACACTAAAAACAAACAATGAACACGATGTTTTGTACAATAAACGCTTATTCCAACCATATCAAGCCAAATTTCTATATGCCGGAAATATAATTATGAAGTACTTAAATGTTAATTTTGAAATTTAAATGTGGTTAAATTATTCCACGACAATCATTATTAATATCATATCATATTGATCAATAAATTCCACGCTTTACCAGCTGCACATTCAATGAAAAATATATCATCACCGAAAACTGACTAAACAGTTTACTTTCCTTGTTTGTCATAACGATTTTAGATATGTTTTTATATTGAGAACATGCTCAAAGGAAAACGCCTAACAGCATTTAACTATATTAATCAATACATAACAACTATTCATAAGTGTTGAATGCTTTGCGTTGCACATAACACTTAACAAATTCAATATCCATTCAGTTAGCATTCACAATTCGAAGGGCGTTAAATGGTTATGTATATACTTTGAAAAGAGTTGTGTAACTTTCCTAATGAACGTTTTTCATATTGAAAGTGTACCAATACAATCGTTAAAATAACACGTTTTGTTTATTTCAATTTGTTTTCTGCAAAAAATAAAACAACGCGTTTTGAAATTTGATGTAGAGTTATTTTTAGAAACGTGTTTTTTTTTTTTTGAAAAACTATGACACACAAATTGCTTTGCAATAAAACATTTAGGGTCAGGCAATACACGTATTTGATTATCGGCCGAGCCGAACACTACAATAAACCATGTTATGTATGGGTTACGTAAATAACTGTATACGAGTGCAACACGAGATTTTCTTCAAACAGGATTGATGTCGGTCTTTATGAGTGTACGCCTTCCAACAAGAAGTTTCAGCTGCGTGAAGACCATGGCTTTTTTACCAACAAGGTTGTACCCATGCATGTTGATGGCGATGGATTCCAATTTGAATTGCCAGAAGAGCAAGGGAGGAATCCACTCAGTGCTTCAACGTCAAGAAACTGAACGACCTGTCAAATCTCAAAAAAGTCAGAAACAACTCAAACGAATACCATTATTGGTCGACCAGTTAAAACTTGGTCGATTTCCATGATTTAAATGGATGACTCATTACAATAGAAACACCAACAATCAATATAAGCTTAGAACAACTAAGTGTAACAAATGTACTCTAAAACTATCGTAAACCGTGGATATTTGGTTTGCAGATGTAAAACACATTTATTTAAAGTTACATCGAAATGTGTCAATATTAATTGAGATAGTTACGTGTTAAGATCTTTATATTACACAGTTTTAAAAGAAAGGTATGTATTATACATGATACAGTAACACTCAAAATATCATATTGTGTTTGAGATTTGTAAATATTATGAGTTATTATTGCAGTGGATAGTTTGTCTTAAATAATCGTCTGTAATGGTAACATATGCAAACTAACACGTTTAATCTGGAAGTGGGCATTTTAAATAGATGTGACATTGTTTATTTGTTATATTATATATTTGAGTTTTTTTTTGTTGCGTTTGGTAGATGTGTCATTATTTTTGTTTTTGATATGTGTATTGTTGTTTTATCCTTTTTTAAATTTGACATTTTCCTTCGATAAATGATAATTGCGTATTCCGACTCCTGTGTAAACTGACTTGCTAATGAAACTAATATATATCCGGATATCTCGTACAAGCATGAACTTTATATTCAAAACGGTTCCGCTTTTCACAGAAAAACAACATACTTCATACAGTAGATTTGCATACTAACTTTCATGTATTAAAATGTTTTTAATATTTGGTAAATGCTATTTTAATAATGATGTCATACATAATGTTATGTCGCCCTGCATTTTAACATTCAAACAATTAATCCAGATTACTGTAAAAACGTTTTTTTTTATTTTGTCGGTTAATCAATTTTACCATTTAATTATTTGTATTTTCCAATTTAATTAATAGTATATCAGTCAAACGTATTGTATGTACAAGCATAGCGATAAATCAGAAATAATTGCACATGTTCATATGGCTCATTATTGGTCTTCTTGAATCAAACTACGCTGAAAACGCGGAAGAAATTCATATACGTCAAATACATTCACTTGTTATATGTCACCTTTATGAAGATACCAGTTTGTCTTGTTTTTTTTTTTTATTATACATTTAGTTGCCTTTTAAATGTTTTAATAGTTTCATGCTTTATAGTACATTTTTACATTCATTAATGTTTACATGTGGCCATTTGTTTACCTTGCTGTTGTTTTCTTTTGTTAAAATTATTTGCATTTTACTAACTTATACACAACAATTACCCGCGTGTCCCTTGTGTGTTTTTCTTCCCCTTTTTACGTAATCAAAAATAAAATCCTAACATTTACAACTGAAGTTGTCTTATATTGCATCCGTGTACAAGAGTAAACAAGAATGCCAATGCTGCGATTTTTTTCAGTTCGATACATATTTAATAATAATAAAACAAAGCAAAGCAACGCACATCAATATANAATAAATGAATAAATAAATAAATAAATAAATAAATAAATAAATAAATAAATAAATATATAAATAAATAAATAAATAAATAAATAAATAAATAAATAAATAAATAAATATATATATATACATAATACTGTTCATGTATTTTGTTAACGTTTCAAAGAATGTTAACCATGTGGCAAAAGTAAGATTTTGAGTATATTTGATTTTAACTATTGATTGATTGAATGACTATCTAAATTAATGTTTGAATGACTCATTAATTAATTCAGTCATTGACTTTTTTATTCATCGTCCATTCTAATTCAATTTTCATGTAAAACACGTAGAACATTAAGAAGACAGTATACATTTACTTTTCTGATATGTGATCAGTACACCTGAATATACTAAAAGCATTTGAAAGAAGTATCTTGTAAAAAACGCTGCTACAGGTTAAATTCGTAATAAAAAGTGGTGTTTGTTAACTTCACATAATATTCTTAATGTATTTGCTTCAGACAATTTAAAAGGGAAAAAAATCGTTGCCCGATACTTTATTTGCATTAATTTTGCTTTGTGATTGTAATGGAAGTACGCCAAGATGGTACAAAACATAAATAACAGAACATCACAGATAAATTATTTACGACTTAGGCATATACAGCTCATGTCAATAAACCAACATGTATAAATATAAACAACATATACAGGTAATTTGCATTTATTATACATGGGTATGCCTAGCTTTAATGATACACTTTATATTTACATATAATGTTATTAAAACAGTGTTTTGATAAAATACGAGTTAATGTCAACGTCCATGCAGGTGTCGTCCTCCTTCGCTGCAGAGATATCGATATGTCGTTAAGGAGATAAATATGAAAATATCTGTTAAAGGTATCTGTGCAATTTATCATGAATAATGTGTCAGAGTTTTCTTTAAAAAAAAAACATTTTTTTTCTATGCAGAGGCTTAACATATTGTGTGTATTATAAACATAAATATTAATTAATGTGCCTTTTTGTTGTATTCTGTTGAAAAATTATGTTGGTATAAAACAATTTGTGAAATGCAATTAATAAGTAACCTTGTATCGATATAAACTCTAGTTCATGTTTTATCTTTTGCCTACATCTCACGTTGTGCTAGGACTATTATTGAGGCCTGCCCGACAAATAATAGCACACGAAAGTTCAACGTTCCAATATCGATTGGATGGTGATATTTTTGAGATTATTTAATCGGATATATATACTTAAAGCGAGCTAGGTGCGGTTTATGTAACGGCAGACACAAATACAATAATTGAACGAAATCTAGATTATATTGCATATGATCGTAGTTTATGTCATCTCGATTTTATAGGCATTGGGCATCCTTTTCCTAGGGCAACTTGTGGTTTGAATTAAAACCGCTTCAGGGACGCATTACTAGATTAATGTAAAGCTACACATTTATGAGTTGTGAACGGTAGGTAACATAACGATAAGATATTGGAAGAGTAATGTGTTTTACACATAATGGGCAAAGTTTTGTTGAATATCAATAAACACGGTTGGCAAATTTTGAAAATATTGCGCACTTTGCAAGAGATGATTTAATGAACTTTCAAATCATGCCTCCATTGAATACAATTACAAATCTGGGACAACTAGCACAAAATATAAGCGAGTATCAAAAAATTTGTTAAATGGAAGTTGTTTCCCAATTAAGCTTTTATTTCTGAATTGTGTTAATGCGCGGGATAGAAAATATCGATGAAACAGATGAGATAGCTTTAATATCTACCCATAATCTAACGTCTCATGATAATTCTTATTGCTCACACACTATTAAATCCGTTGAAAATAAATTCGATTTAGCCACACAAATAAACCAAATGGAATAATCTGGAGTGCGAACATAAACGTACATAATATAATGATGATTTATACAAATATAACAAAAATAACAACGATAACATTCGCCAGTCAGTATTAGAAAGAAACGAAGACAGATTTTAATAGAATATTATGACGCAAGATAAACAGCATGAAATCCAGATCACCAAAAGAATTTTGGAAAATGTAAAACAAAAAAAAAATCACCGATTCCTAACAGAGAAACTGTTGAGTCAATGAGTTTGTTGCACACTTTAACACTTGGCTAAAATGAAGGTAATATACATAATGAAAACAGTATACATTTAGTTCGCAATTTTGACAGTAACAATTACTCTTGCAGTTCGTACAAGGATCTCGATAGATACATATCAATGAACGAAATCGTTACGGCCAAGAAACGATTAGGTAATAATAAGGCGATTTCAATTCAATTCAATGTTTTATTAAAGTCTCATTCAAAATACATATACAATTAAAAAAAAACATATAAAATGTACAGTTACATGTATGCGACCAATCATAATATGATTTATAAGAGACTATATAATTATATACATTTACAATTATTGACTATCAATTTACTGCCACATGGTTAAAACTTACTTCTATTAAAATTAGTTATTATATCTAAGACTATGTGGTATTATTTGCACTTGTCAATATTGTAAATACTTTAAATACCACTTGCTTCTTAAAACATAGACTAGTCTATAAACTATTTTACAAATGTACAGTATACAACTTAAGTATATACAATTCATTTTGAATATAAAATATTCCTTCTTTCTTTAAGAATACTAAAGCAGGATTTGGCTGATATATAAAGCACCCTCTCATCTGTAAAAATGTATTTAAGTTTCTCAGTATCTGACATTTTGTGACAATTCGAAGTTTCAATGACAATGTCCATTAGACTTTTCCTAATATTCACATATAAAGGACAATGAAAAAGTACATGTATCTCATCCTTCACTATGTTTTTACAATGGAAACATGTTCTATTACCCAATTTAATATTTTCATATCGACCAGTTTCTTATCTAAGCGGTGCCACACCGCATCGAAACTTAGTTAATGCACTTCTATACAAAAATGGTATGCTGTCTTTAACATAAGTTTCTGTTCCAAAGTCAGTTTTAAATAATCTATATAGTCTCACTTTATTATTACCAACACCTCTAGTTCCATTATTACTATTGACTGCACTTCTCCATTTGACATTTTTTTTTCAAGAATCCTAGATTCTACATCATTTACAACATATTGAATACTTGTAAAATTTCTTGATTTAGACCACAAGTACATTTCTTACTTATTCTGGAATCATTCATATTTACATTTCTAAAATTTTGTCTAATTACAGCTCCCCATTGCTTTACAATTGGTGGTTTCCAACCCATTTCACCAAGAACTGCCGCACTAGGGGTGTATTTACCGACACCTAAATGATACCG
The DNA here is from genome assembly GCA_007657795.1 of Dreissena rostriformis. NCBI lineage: Eukaryota > Metazoa > Mollusca > Bivalvia > Myida > Dreissenidae > Dreissena > Dreissena rostriformis. The sequence continues at coordinate 54,418 of VMBQ01002590.1, read as the reverse complement.
CATTGCCCGATTCTGGACAGCATTAATACACGAGTAAGATTTATCGCCCCATATTGGTGCACTATAGCTGATAATAGGCCAAACCATAGAATCAAACAGCTTGGTGAAAGTGGAATATTGGAAACCTCCAAATGCTTTTCTTTTTGAAATAATTAAACCTTATGCTTTAGAGGCAGACATAGCCACATTTTTTGCTATTTCATGATAATCTAAAAATTCATTTAGAACGACACCAAAATATCTATAACAATGTACAATTTCCAAAGGTTGACCATCAGTGTTAAAATTAAAAATCAGTTTTCATAAAACTGTTAGGTCTAAAATGGCCAATTTTTTATTTTTCACAGTTGATATTCATCTTATTTTGTAAACACCATGAAGATAAACAATCTAACAAAATTTGACGGTCTTGTGCATTATCTGCCAGAAAAACAACATCATCTGCAAATAATAAAATGCATACTCTTTCATCACCTAGGTCAATACCAACTTCTAATGTATTTAACATGGATACCAAGTCATTTATATAGAGATTGAACAGCATGGGGGAAAACGGGCACCCATGCTTCAAGCCACACTTGACGTCAAACAACTCGGTATCGAAGCCATTTATCCTTACACAACATTTTACGTCCCTGTATATAGACAGTATAGCTTGAAGCAGGCGACCCTGAAGTCCCTCATGCTTTAACTTCTCAAACAGTAGAGCCCAATAGATCATGTCGTACGCTTTACGGAAATCTATAAAGGCTGTAAATGTAGATAATTTGTTAAGTTTTCTAGTTTCAATAATGTTTGTCAATGCCTGGACATGATAAATAGTACTCTTTCCTTTTACAAAACCATTTTGCTCATCAATAATAATTACTTCACTAGAACACCATTTAGTGATACGATTATTCAAAACGCTACAATATATTTTGTACATTGTCGGAGCTAGTGTAATTCCTCTGTACGACAAAGGATCTCTAGGATCTGCAGTTGATGATTTAGGTACAGGTGCTATAATTCCTTTCGACCACACATTTGGTACTTTACAACTAATAAAACATCTATTGAATAACCTATGTAACATAACTAGAGCTAAATCATTTTTTAATAACTCATTAGGAATTTCGTCAAAACCGGGAGCCTTACCGGATTTTGCATCTAAAATACATTTATAAACCTCATCAATTTGAATCATTTTATTTAAAACAGAGTTTTCATCTAAATTAAAACAGAGCAACTTAAATTGGTGCATGTGTCCTCTGGGCTAAGAAGATTTTGAAAATCAAGTCGCCATTTATTTAAGACTACATCCGGCTGATTACAAATGGATCCATTTGCCATTTTTACTTCAAAGGCAAATTTTCTTCATCCGTTCATTACCCAGACCAATTTTTCCTATATCCTTCCAGAATGAACCAGATGAAGCATTGACTGAAGCTTCTAGGTCTAACTGGGCTCGATAAACAAAATGTCGCTTAGCTCGTTGGACACCTCTATCAAATAATTTTCTTTTATGAACATAGATATGCTTAAAATTAACCTTTTCATTTTGCTAACATTTCAACCATTGTTTCTCTGCAAAACACATTTCTGACCATAGCAATGTCAAATCTTCTGACCACCAGGGTTTTTTAGACATGAATTTTTTCTTTGAATAGCCAGATGAATACAATGTCATAACTGTATGGGGTAGTTTACTATACATTTCACTGTGTACAATATTGATAAAATTATCATATGCCTCATTTATACTACTTTGAGTCATTAATGAACTCTCAAGTTTGTCAATTATATGTAAAACACTACTTTGAACCTCATTATCTGACATAAAAGTGCCAACCACATTTTTAGTAGAAAATTTTACTCTTTCTACAGATATATACTCATGTGAATTTTTATTTACATCAATACTATTGTTAACATTGGACAAAAGTAAATTCCAACTTAATAAAGAGTGGTCCGGAAGAACATTCTTGCCAAGCTGGTAAAAAAGATAGTATGCTCTATCAACAACCTCTGAAACTTTGAGCACCTCAAATTGACCAAATTTATCCATAGACTCATACGGTACAAGGCAATAATCTACAACCGAAGCACCTTGGGGACCAATGAATGTAAAATCATTCTTACAAGATTCTTCTCTGCCATTTAAAATGAAAAAAAAAAATACATTTATTAAACATTCAATTAGCAAATCCCCATATTGATTTGAAACAAAATCAACAACATTTCTATTTGGTAAATGGTCTATCCCTGGGATAAAATCATGAGAATCTGCACATCTACTGTTAAAATCTCCACGGAGAAATGTAGTTGATTTATCATCTTGATATTTAGCAACCTGTACTAAAAGATTTTCAAAAAAGTAGTTTGCATCTATTTGTCTTGTTGAGTTGTGTGGTGGAAGATAACAACCACATACCTTTATATCATTATACAAAGAATTATTACATTTTAATAAAACCCGTAAAATACCTTCAAATTCGTCATCTAAAATTTCATAATTAAAATCTGGTCAAAAGTCATTTTTAATAAGTAAAGTAACACCACCTGAACCGGTTCGTGCATGTCTATGCAAATGTTTTCTATCGTGAGTTAAGCATGTATAACCATCAATATATAAATTCTCATTATCCCTGAGGTGGGTTTCACATAAACCTAAAGTCAAAATTACAATGTTTAATACAACTTTCTCTTAAAACAAAATTGTCTGACCGAGAGTTCGAACAAAACTTTTGCACGTTCCAAACCCCGCACACAACCTAGTCTCTTCTTCCTGGTCTTCTTTGCTGAGAGAACCAACCATCTCTGTTCTGGTCATTCCATCCTCTGACAGAAGATGAGTGTTGTTCACTGGAGTACCCACCCTGTCTGTTTATATCGTTTCAACTTCTGTCCGAGTTCCCACCCCGCCTGTCACTATGATTTCTAGTGCCCCCACTGGGCTAACCATCCCGCCTGTCAGAATAATTGCCACGACTAGTATCACGGTAGCTATCATGACCACGACTAGTATCACGGTAGTTAACACGATGTTCATCTCTATCTGAGTGCCCTTCACGCCTCCATGTCGGGCCAAAATCCTTACGAGAACTTCGAACGAGACTATCAGTGCTCCTTCTCCGTTCATCTGGTTTGTTTCCACCGGCATTGTTCGTTCCAGGGATAATACGAGTTCCCTTTACCTGTATGTCGTTTTGACTAGTCCTATAGGCATCAACCAAAGTGCGAAAATTGGCTGCCATTAGGCGTTCCTCTCTGGTTTTGTCCTTCAAAATATATACTTGTTCGTATTGTTTGTCTGCGTGTAGAATAGCTTTCGCATCCAAGACCGCCTGTCTATCGACCTCTTACTCAAATTTTATGATCACCACACCCGGATTTTTGTTGTAAGACATTTTCCTCTCTGCACTACTTATTCTAATATTATTTAACTTTAGACCGTCACGGAATAGTGCATAAACTTTCCTTTCCAGATTTTCATCGGTATGATATGGAAGCATACGTACCACTAAATTCAGTTTTTTGTCGTCTTTCCTGGTTTGTATATTATCCTGTAGTTTTTGTAAATCATCAATTGTTTTGGTTAGACAATTAATCTCCTTATCGAAGTCCGATCTAACATTGTTCACACTTTCCGCTATTTCCTTTTTTAACTTGGAAGATTCCGTGTTCAAGCGCTTATCAACTATTTTGGCAAGTTTGTAGGCCAATTTTTTCTCCAAGTTATCCTCTAGCACATCCATAACGAGTTTTAATAGCGCTCAATTTAGTGTGCATTTCTGAATACATTTTGACCACTAGTTGTCGCGTTATGGCAATCGGTTCGACGCATAATCCCAAGAAACTAGGTTTCTCATGAGAACCTAGGTTCTCAGAATCGACGCATAATCCCAAAAAACTAGGTTTCTCATGAGAACATAGGTTCTCAGAATGAGAACCTAGGTTCTCAGAATGAAAATCTAGGTTCACATGAGATCTATGGTTCCCAAATGAAATCTTGGGTTCTCATGAAAGCCTAGGTTATCAGAGAGAACGACGCGAAAAGCTTTCAAGAACCTAGGTTCTTGTGAAAACCTTGGATATCAAACGAGAACTTAAGTTCTCAGAATGAAAACCTAAGTTCTCATGAAAATCTATTGTCTCATGAGAACCTAAGTTCTATGTGTCTATGAAAACCTAGGTTCTCATGAAAAACCTAGTTTCTCATGAGAACCTAGGTTCTCTAGCGTAAACCAAGGTTTTCAAATGAGAACCTAGGTTCTCATCAGAACCTAGGTTCTCATGAGAAACCGTTTTTTTGGGGGATTTTATAAACCTAGTTTCTCATGAGAACCTAGGTTCTCATGAAAACCTAGGTTATCATGAGAACCTATGTTCTCATGAGAAACCTGGTGTCTTGGGATTTCATAAACCTAGTTTCTCATGAGAACCTAGGTTCTCATGAAAACCTAGTTTCTTATTGAGAACCTAGGTTTTCATGAGAAACCTAGTTTCTTGGGATTATGCGTCGAACCGCTTGCAATAGTCGCGTAATTCTGAAAACCTAGGTTCTCACGAAAACCTATGGTTCCCAAATAAAAACCACGGATATGGAAAGCAATTCGACGCATTATCCCAAGAAACTAGATTTTTCATGAGAACCTAGGTTCTCATTCTGAGACCTAGGTTCTCATGAGAACATAGGTTTTCAAATGAGAACCTAGGTTCTCATGAGAAACTAGTTTTCTAATTAAGAACCTAGGTTCTCATGAAAACCTAGGTTCTTATTTGAAAATTTGGGTTCTTGAAGCCATGTGCAATCTTCAAGCGATAACCTAGGTTCTCATTCTGAGAACCTAGGTTCTCATGAGAAACCTAGTTTCTTGGGATTATGCGTCGAACTGCTTGCCATATCGCGTGTCAAGATTATCAATGTCATTGTCACATTGTTCAATTACCCTTACCGGTTCCTCTTCTGATGATTTGTTTTTTCCCTTACCGCCTCTTGTTTTTTCACATTTTTACCAAAGTCTTTCTCTGTTTTTGTTGTAGCAGCCATGGTAGCCTTGCGCTTCGGCTTCACAATTTCCCTACTTTTGTCTGAAAGATGTCTCTTCCTCGAATTTCCTACATTCGGTGTCCCTATCTGCGAATTATTATGGGTCACGGGCACAGATTCACTTTGCGTCGACTGCAGAGCCTCCTCCACAGTTTTTGCAGCCTGAGATAAAGAAATATTAAAAATATTTAAAATATCAGTGTCATTGTCAGTGTCATTTGCATCCATTTCTTCTTTTTTGGAGTTACTTCCGCGTCGCGGAAACTAGTTATTGTTGTTGTTGTAGTGTAATGTACACCGGCACCTCGTGCAAATCGTCCCCCTGTACAGAAATGTTCAAGTCCAATTTCCAACGAAACCACACTCCTTACACAGTACTTATTACGCTTTACAGTTACTTGATGGTTTTAGCTTTCCACCTTTCAAAAACAAAACTAGCTCACAAATTGTCTCCAATCGACAGTTAGTTTATTTTTTCGAGCCACGTTTTCCGCCAGATGCGGACACTCCGCTCGAGTCAGTGTCTACTATTGCACCGTCTATTAGGGGGAAAAACGCTAAAAAATCTCCTTCTAGTATTTTCCCCCGGACACTTATAGTCCTTCCTACCTCCAAGGAGAACGAAGAAACGTTCTTAAACTTTTAAATTTACCACTTTATACGAGCCTTATTTTCAGCTTTCTACATGTGCTACCGGTTACACACCACTTCGGATACTATAATATACGAATATGTTTTTTGAAAAGTGTCCATGTAAGAGGTCACGCATTGGAACTGTTTTCAACGACATTTCCACACAGCTGGTCAACAGGCCTGATTTTTCCCCTTTATAAAAATGGCGATTGGTCAATATCCAACAATTATCGAGGTATAACCCGTGTGAGTTATTCACTAGTATACTTAACGAACGTTTTACACATTGCTGATGACATTTTAACTGACGCACAGTTCGGGTTCAAACCGGTCTTAAGTGCAGTCGACGCAATATATTTCTGTAATAACTGATTGGTAGTCATATACATAATAACCAAAAACTATGTTATTTCAGATAGTTATGGATTACCTATGTACTAAGAACATATACGTCTTGAAACCTTGTATATATGTCAAGTCATCAATTCATTTTCAGTTGTGTGATATTCACCCGAAGCTCTACTGTGACGAGTTCTGGAGAGAGACGTGAGCAATTAATGACCATTATATTGCATCCATTGAGACCGCCAAGCTTAATCAACTGTATTTATGACGTCAATGATCCATGAGTGTACTGCTTGTGCTGTCACAAATAAAAAATACAACCTTCAACAGTGTTTATTTATTTGCGAGATAAAAGCAGGTCATATGCACATATGTATGGTTGGTTTAAATGTTTATTATTTTGCGACAGGGGTAAATATACTTAATTATGATTTATTTTAATCATATGATGAAAGATGCAGTTAGTATTAAGAATTGATTGTATCTGAAACTCCGTGCGTGACAGAACCAGAAAGAGTAATCATATAACAATTGTATATTTGTCGTTGCCTAATCTGTGTTAATTCTATGAAAATATGCCGTTATTGTCATTGAAACTTAGCAGTATTGGGTTTCTCTCTTTTTCAATTTCAAGCGACAATCTATCTATTTTACTTTGTTTATAACAACAACAACACAAATGACAAATAATGCACGACACCTCATAAAACATGCCCATGCAAACTGATCCAACTGAAGTGCATGATATTAAATAACTGTAATGAACATTTCGATAATATCGATTGCCTAGTAGTGTTATAATTAAAGTGCAACGACACCACGACATAACATAGTCACCTCGCCGAAGCCTACTGGGATATTTGAAGTTTATGGGCTTATAATCATAAACCATCTGTTAAGTTTGTACTGTTTGTAACTATTCTCCACATTTTTTTTTTTTGTGTCATCATGTGTTTTATCTATTCTTTAAATATGATAATTGGCTATTTACGATCGGGCTTAAACATAACCACAAGTGTGTATTTAAATATGTTTTAGGTACTATTTGAGCGTACCTTCCATAACATAAGCAAAGCAAATAATATGCAAATGAACTATCGAGTAACGAGTTTCTCCCTTTAAACAAGTCTAAATCAAGAATTTTATTTTTGGTCAACGCTTGATTTTATTTCAAACTTAATATGTAGCAGTGTTCGACCAATAGACTAAGGCCTTTAAGTTGTTGTTCATTCAGATTTACTTATTAGATATCAGCAATCACAATGTATACTGCTTTTTTAATTGTCATGCTCTATATGAAAACCCAGTTAGAATGAATTAGAAGTTGAATGAATGAAACAATTAATTAATTAATTAGTCAATCAATCATTTATTTTGACAGTACTTTAATCAATTTATAGTATTCTATGCAGTTGAAATCACATATACATACAGCTTTACTTTTGCTATATTGTTTTCTTTTTGCAGCTAAAACAAAATAAATAAACATTGATATGAATCTATATGTGCTTTGCTTTGTAAGTTTTATTATTTCTTAACATGTTTCGAATTCAATAGTATCGCTTCAGTAAACACTTGTTTTACTCTGACAAACGGATGCAAACGGATGCAATATAAGTCAACTCCAGTTGTATATGTTAGGAATTTATTTCTGATTACTTGTTAAGTGCAAGAAAAAACAAACTAGGGCTACATATGTAATTTTCAATAAATGATTCTGTCATACAGCAGTCAAAATGATTTACGTGCATATAGATTTAAAAATAAACTACATAAAAAATTGTCCCATACAAACATAAAGTAAAAAAACCCAATACGCATGACACTTTTGTTTTTTTTTAAATGCAATTATATTTATCATAAATAATCCCAAGACATACCGATATCTTCATATAGATGACATATAACATAGTGTAAGTATTTTACGAACACACATCTCTACCGCCTTTTGTTCAAAGTGTTAACCAAGTAGACCAATTATGAGTCATATCAACATGTTCAATTATTATTGTTTTATCGCTTGCTCATACAAAAAGTGTGACTGCAATACTGTTCAATAAATGGGTTAACACACACATATTAATAGTTACATAGTTTAAGCCACGACAGAAATCAATTGATTTTGGCAATGTGATTTAAAGTCAAGGGGTCCTTTATGTCGTACTCTCGATGAATAGTGTAAGTATTAAAAAAGCAGGACAATATGAAATTATGAATGACAATATTATAAACACAAAATTTTGCAAAACATTAGAACAAGTTAAATACAAAAAAGTTATTAATCAAATCTACTACATACATTATGTAGGCGTTATGTGATTACCAAGTCGTGTTAACATGATTCAGAAAAACTAAATCATCATTTATCCATGAATACATTGTCAAATTAAAAACAAAATAAAACAACAAGATAAATCCACAAAATAAAAAATCAACACAAATATAAACAGACATAGAAATAAACAAACTAAACTTTTAAGAAATAGTATTCTAAATAAAAATTGTTATTTAACATGTCTACTTCTATTAAATGAAAATTGTAAAGATATATTTTGTCCTTTAAGAAAATTATTTATCATAAGAAAAACATTAATAACTACCCACTAACAAAACAAGTCATTAAATTTATATTTCTGTAAAATGATTTGACTTCTCGAGTTTTACTTTATCGTGTATACTACGTAGTTCAAATTTAAGACTGTGTAACATTAATTTAAAAACACAATAATATTTCCATTACTATCCATGTAAACTTGAAATAAATGTGTTACACGTCTGCAAAACAAATCCCCGTCATTTGGGATAAAATTATTATGCGCGTGGTGTCTGTAATTGTTCGTGGCATACATATATTGCTTGTAATTCTATTGTTATAAGTCCGTCATCTCGATCATGGCATTCGACCAAGCGGTTAGTGGTCGTTCGATCATGGTATTCGTTTCAGCATTTTCTGATCCTTCTATCATGGACCTCGGCACGGCAGATACTGGTCGTTCAGTAAATTGTTCGTAGACATTAAAGCGCCTGATAGGATTTCTTTCATGCTGTTCCGGCAATTCAAATAGGAATCCATCGCTATCAACATGCATCGGTACAGATTGTGTTGTACAAATACCAGGGTCTACCCGCAGCGGAAAGTTCTTGTTGGCAGCAGAAGAATCATACAGACCGATATCAATCCTGTTTAAAGTAAGTAGCACAATTACAATTAATAACGTCATACAGAAATAACGTGGTACATTGTATTTCTCGGCTACACAGATTATCAAATACGATGTATTGCATGGAGTTTAATGTTTATATGACACAATCATATAACTATGTTATTTAGCTGCATTTTAACATATCTTTAAGTCGTAAGATTAGCGATTACACTAAGACACAAGAAGCAGTGATAATAAGTCTGCAAATATGTATAATACCAATATAGCTAGTTTCATACTTAATTGCTGTAATTCAAAAATGTTACTCAATAATCTTTCTTAAAACAAAGAAAAAAATGTGCGATGTTAATCTATTTTCATGTGTTGTGTGCGGATGTTTACATTGAGAATGTTCTCAATATACAATCAAATAATAAGTAAAATTCGTTATGACATACTATAAATAAACTGTCTTGTCAGTCCTTGGTGTATGACATAGTATTTATATAATATGCAGTCGGTAAAACATGTAACTTATCGATCAATAGATCGTTTAAGCGATTGCACTCAAATTGATTATTATTATAGAGAATAGTAAAGTGGACGAAGTTATAATGACAGTCGTTAAAAAATGTACAAACTTTTAAATTTGTACATTTAATTTTCATTGCAAATGTAGAATCTGACCACAACAATCTGGAATCCAATTGAATTATTTAAACGATACTTCGTCATTATATTTCCGACAGATTCTAGATTGATGGTTATCGAATTAAAACAGTTTGAAATGGTTTAATGTGTAAAAGTGAGTGTGTTTACAAAGCATGTAGGTCATCTATAGTTCTAAGTCCTATGATTAATGATGGGGTCGACGACCTTTGAAAACGGATAAACTAGGAGAAGGCATGCTTATTGGATGCAATATCAAAACCAATAAGCGTTGATACCTAAACTCAGCATACGTAAATTGATGAAAGTATAAAATAAATAACGTTATTTGAGTTGGCAATTTATATTACACTATACAAATTAACTGTCATAAAATAATTTAAAACAATTTCAGAGACATTTTTCAGTATGCAGTAAAACACTAGTCTTTAAAACATCAACTTCAATATGAACACATGTTTCGAATGTTTAATTCAGAATTTAACATGCATTTGAATATATATTTAATTATAATACCTTGATTGAACGGACGTGCTTTTCTGTTGTTTCTTCACAGCCAGAACACACAAAAGTATTACTCCAACGAGCACCAATACTCCGGCCGGTAAACCAATGGCGATGCCTAATATACTTGGTTTCTCGTCTTTACTGCCTCCATTGCACGCTTGCGAATAGAAGATCTTACAGTTGGTATTATGGAATATATACTGCACACATATTTATGCGAACAACTGTTGTGTACGTATATTTTCATTTTTTTTTGATCTAATTACAACCTAGTTACACTTCAAGTGGCAAATAATTAATGCGCTCTTACCGTTTGTCCACTCAAATGTAGAGGACGCAGACTTGCATTCCGTACACGAATCACCTCCATCTGTACCTTCGACAACACATCTTCCCTCGATATAACAGTACCCAGGCTTCAAAATCATGACTGTGTTTCCAGCGGAATCTTCGAAAAAGTCTTGACAGGTTCCATCAAAAACAATAACTTGAGACGGGCTGCAAAAGTTTATTTTATCATTGCTGACGGAAATCTGATACATGGTTGCCAGGATAGTTTTTGTTGACCTCTTTCGTCTTCGTTTTTTCATCATGAACAGGTGCGCATACTTCGTTGAGGTCGTTATATACGCATGGAAAGCTTATGGACTGCGACATTGTGAAGACGTTATTTTCATTCGTCTAAAAATCATAAACATTGGTATGTAATATTATGAAGCAAGTGAGAACAAAACTACATGTTTTCTGTTTTATTTATAACAAACTTAACCATTCTAAATTAAATTCCGTTATGTATATGACATACCTCATATATGGTTACGTGACAAATGGCGTCCTCAACAAAACCGTCACCAACTATTGGGATGCAGTCACAAATATCTCCTTTTCCGGTATCACAAATTCCATTGTTTCCGAGTTCTTGCAACTGAGGTGGTTTCGAGAGCTCAATTAAGCAGAGATCCGTCCCATAACCGTCAAAGCACTGGCATGCACCTGAAACATTATTGTTTTGAATATAATGATTATTTTATTGTATGCTTTCCGGTGGTTTATAGAAACATACCAGCGAATTGAAACTGATAATTCACTGGTGCAAACAGTGATAATTAGCAGTGAAAATTATCGATTTTCACAACTTTCCAATAAAGCATAACATTAAAAGAATATGTAATTGATTCGGTGGAACATCGATTGTAATTCACTCGTGATCATAGAAAACATATATTTTCTATGATCACTCGTGAATTACAATCGATATTCCACCGAAAACAACAAATATCCTCTATATGTTGCGACTATTTAAATTATATTATAATCAATACCTCTACTTAGATTCCATTTAATTTGATTGAAAATATATATCATACCTTTCATACAGTTTCCATTACTGCTACAATTAGACGGACAAGAACTTTCCTTCACAGTTGTAACGATGTTTTGAAACTTTTCAACTATTGTGTAATTTTTCTGAATTTCCATCAAGTGCCTGTGTCTGTGCATCACAATGAGCAGTTACCCACTGTGAATTCCCTGTCATCTGAAACAACTCAGTAAACGATATTTACAGACAATGAACAATGTGAAAGACAAGGTATTACACGTTTTACAAACGTTGTACCCGATGAACTGTAATTTTAAAGAGGTTTAAAACAAACACCTTGTTTCTCGTATTTTTGTGTCCTTTATTATCGAAAACAATAACACGTTTTTGCTACAAAAAGAAATACGAGACAAAAAACAAGATAACTTAAATATAAACGTCCTAACCGCCACGTCAAATGCACAGTCTTCTAGAGTTTTCTCAAGGTCCGTATCAATTTGACCCTTTGCAGCCTGCACACTCGCACAGCTTCGGAAGGCCTCTAAACAATATGCACGTGCGTCCTCTGGGCTCATAGTCGCAGGAGCTGACGTAGACTCTCGCTGTTAAATTGTCGTTTTGAAACATAATTATTATTAGTAGGACAAGTGCAGTGACTAAGATCCATAACTCTATCTACATGTACCTTATAATACATTGACATTTTCTTCATTCAAAATTGTTCGGAAGTTTAATTATGAAACTTCAATAAACATCCTGAAATAAAAGCAAGCTAAATCTGAAGTAGAATTTATAGTACCTTGTTGCGTATATGTATAACCTTATTCTGCCAGGAGTTTGTCATTTGATTGAGTCGGTGCTTCACATGATCTTCGACTCGGTATTTTTTAACTTTACTAAGCACATCTCTCTTATCTCTAGATACTAGTAGGGTACCAGTAATCAGTTTCCCTCGTCGCAAAGCAGGATTGTTACAAGAGTCGTCCTCGTGCTTGGAGCAAACGGACTAAAAGTTGTTTTCCGGTATACCTGGACAAATACAAAACGTCTGATCCCGATTCCATGGCAGCGTATTCTCGTAGACAACCGGGTTAAGCAAGCTCTCCTTCCATTTGTGTGTAAGGCGTGAACCAGAAAATATAACATTTCATGTAAACATACGCGGGAAATTTAAATCATTTCACCTGCTTTAATTCCTGAAGATAATAATTATGATATACTACAACGAGTTGCGCATATGTTTACCTTGATGGTGACATAAGTATACACTAGAACAAGAAAACACTTTTTACGCAAATATAAATATATTTTGCTGGGCATTTTAATGGAGTGTTAAAACAACGTACTCCCATGAGAAAGAGAATTCATCCGGATACACAGCCCAATACCAGACCCTGTCAAAATTATCAGAACTTTGTGTCCACAAAGTTCCACTGTCTCGCATGATGAAATCATCTTCTGGTTTGCCGTTATAATTTCCACACAATCCTTCAACCTGGTTGAAGTCATGTGGTGACGAATAGATGTCAACATTCATCACGTAGTTACCCCACATCATCAAGTATATGTTCACAGACATTCCGGTTGGCAGGATTATCTAGTATTGAAATATCATGATAAATAATGCAGAATTATTTATGAGTGATAACACGCATAAATACACCATTCAAAATATAACATCAGGAGCACATTGCACCAACACATCAGCACATTTAAGAATAAAGGATTTACTTATTTTTGATAAACATACTTCGGCCTATGCAAGTGCTGTCTAACAATGTTGTTCATGCCATTTAAATTACTCACTAATCATATGATGTAAAACGTGATGTTATACAAGTAAAACATATAATATAGATAAATAAATAAATAAATAAATAAATAAATATATATATATATATATTTATATATATTGTTCTTAGAACCAAACGTTTACTAGAATATTCCGTCACAAAGACCAAGATTAGGTCAGTGAAACGATGTCAAGATAGTATGGTTCAGCTCTTGACTCGAACCTTATATTGCGAAGAACTTTCCCGGTACACTTTCAGTGCTTCATCCTTATTTGATAGGTATTTCGTTAGGTGTCCGCTACAATGTTTAATGGTGAATATATCACCTGCAGCTTTTACATTTACGGCGCAAGCACATGTTGGCATTGGACCCCAGTTTGAACAAGGCTGTGTAACCATGTCGTCCTTAAAAGATTATTGACATCTGATTAATACAAAAATTTCATATTGTTTAAAAGCATGGTTCGACAGTTCGATTTATTTTCTGCAATAAGCAAATGCTGTTTAAAAAATTGAATTCGACAACTGAAGACTAATATTTAAAAAAGGTATATGTTTGGAAAGTAATGACTGTATACATAATACAACGCCACTCAAAAATGGAACTTTTACATATTTTTGTAACGTAGTTTGATCATTTATTAACTGTTGAAATAAAATGGTGCAATACAATCTTACTTCAATTGGGTATTTCTTGTGACGGACAAGGATGAATTCGCCAGAATTTTGGTTTTCGTACGAGCTAAACAAAAACATATTAAGGTCTGCGCTATTGTATGAAAAACTTTGTAAATATATAATATAATATAATATTTATTTACTTAAGAAATGAAAATTGACTATCAGTTTTGTTTTGTTTTGTTGGAATAACATATTATCTTTAGAATGTATTCACATACCTATTGTAATGAGCGCTTGCTCGAATGAAGCAGACTTCTTTTTCGAAATGATTATTTTAGCTTTATCACACTTTGCTAACCTACATTGGTAGCGCGGTATGAGCCTTGACGAAACAAGTTAAAGTACGAAACATAATGGTCTTACCAGATATATAAGAACAACATATACCTACCGTCCGTCAAAAGTCCGCATATGAGGATCGACATGAGCATAACAAGGTCCGTTTTGAATCGAATGGACATCCGTTACATATACCTAAAGAGAATGCACAGACACTGCGTAAAATTCTCATTAATGAGTTGGCAATACATATTGGACGTTTTCGTGTGTTATTATTGATTTAATTTCTTTTGGTGGTGGATATTTACCCTTTTTACAAAAAACAACTCGGATACATTCGCATTAATAAGCAAACAAAATACGTGTTTTCGTCATTCCTGTAAACTATACAATTCAGAAAAAACGAACACATTCAACAAAATTACTGTAAGGAATTACTCTAATAGTGGTTGTAAACCCTCGCCAAAGATTCGTTTGATTATCATCCGAGAATGTTTGAAGTTTCAACTGGAAATCGCTTTTTAAGTCATATTTATTGTTGTTAATGGCGACTAATGTTATAGTTGTTTCATGTTTCGTTAGCGCAAACGGTTCCATGTTAGTTTCAGTTGACCCTTCTATACGGCCTCCGCACGTATCGCCGTGCAACACTGCAATGGTCGAATGCATGCAATCGTAGGTGTCCGACGGGTCATGTAGAAGATACTGAAGTCGACAGTCTCCCGAGTGTGTACCACAACCAAACGGAACGTACAGTGTAACAGTGAATGACGCACTTTGTCCTCGCGGAAATGCAAGAGATGTATCTGAAATCTGCAATTATTCAATGTCCTTTTTTTTCTTTTTAATTGATAATCGGTGTCAACCTTAAAACACAAATCAATTGTGAACTATTTTCATGTCAGACAATATATCCAGTTAAACATACAGTGCTATTAAGAACAATTAATGTATGTTCGCCTATACGAAAGATTCAAAACTAAAAAATAAACTTATTTTACGGGAATGTTTTTGAATGTATAGGTTCATCCTTACGTACTTGTGTACTTCACGATTTTTTGTTTTATCAATTTTAGGATATATTCCCCATGTATTAATCAGACAAATACTAACACAAATATGTAGACTTGCAATTCATCAAACTATATATACTCACTGTCATTGGTGTTAACTCGTTGCTATCCATAGTCTTGATTTTAAAAGTACCGCTTTCGTTGTAGGCAGTTACTTGACAACGCAACTGGAAGTAGTGATAACGTGTTAAACAGGAATATAATGATTGCAAAAAGTGGAACATGCGAAGATCAATTGTAATCATTTTATTTAATGCACGTTCGATTATATTTTATTAAAGCATTCCTTAATTTTAAATGTAAACATTTGATTACTAGATCCTAATATTCCTCTTTACCTCATTTTGGATAGGAAAGCCGTTTTAAACTCAAACGGGACATTGGTTTCTAAGGGAAAGAAAACTGGTTGTTGTCGACTACGCAAACGTTAATATGCTGGGTAAATGAACAGTTGTGATTACCTTTGAGTCAAACTGGAAGACATTAGCGTTAAACTCGTACAGTTCGACATCTTTTAATACTGACGCCTCCGATGCTTTGGACGAGTCCACTATGTCGGTAGAATTAATCTTTTCGCCATGAAGATACCTTTTTATTTGTGGTAGCCATATATGATATAATTTTTTTTAACCTGAGTATTTGCTATTTGCGGCTTAATCAATTGGTTTAAACACGTTTACATACTTAAAGGTTCACGTTTATTATATATTACTATTCTTCAAACAAAGTACAATTAATGGATATACAAATTATCAAACTGTGCCTGCATACCATTTGATCTGGTAATAAAAGCCATGATCTATACTGTAGTCACACCGGAAAATCGCAAAGTGTTCGTCATGTTCAATATACTGAACAACGAAAATGTCAACTCTGTTGAGATATAGAACTCCTGGTTCTGAAAACAAAATTATTCTGCGATTACAGTTGACCCATTTACGTACAAAAAGCTATAATTAAAATATAATGACATTGAATAGGCAACAAAACACTTACTTTTTTTGAATACATTCACCATCGCTCATTTCATACTTTTCGCCACAAACGCAAACTCGTGGTCTAGCCATATCACAAATTGCGCCTATGACCAGCCCACATTCGGTATCGGCGAGACAAGAACTTCCTAGACCTGTTTTATCCAATCAAGAGTTTAATGTTAACATACCTGTAACCATTTCTAAATGTAAAATAAATCGCTATAAGGCATGAATGCATTGTTGCTACTTTCAGCAGTTGATTCAACGAAAATAGCATTGTAAAAGCAATTATTTTTAAACTATCACAGAATTGAAACATTTTATTTGTGTGTGAAACATTACATAACAAGGTGTATTTTTTATAAAGACAAATATAACATTGCTAGTTGTAATACGAGAACAAAGTAAGTTGCATGCTATTTTTTAATACGTTAATGTGACCTTTAACTTTCAAAACAAAATCAAATATATAACGCACGCATTACCTTTGCTTTCACATAAGCCGTTTGTTCTGTTAAGCTCCGATGTTACCGAACATGTGCATGCTTTGTTAATGCATTTCGTATTTGCTTTACCACCACAACCATGATCATCAATGCAGCCTGAGTGAATATGTAAATTGGGATTTACAGGAAATCAATCCTAATCTTAAATGGTATTGTCTAGTTAACGTTGCATACTCAATAGTATTTTCTAGTTAATAAGTATTTAGCTAGTTGAACATTTAAGATGGATACTTCACGCGGTAAAACAATAGTACAATGTGCTGTTTTGAACGATTTAAATTGAGTACGTACGTTTATGTACACACTCGCCATTGGAAGCGCTATGCGTGCTTGCGCAGGAACATGTTTTCGTAACAGCGTCACAAAATACTTCACCGGAAATGCCATGGCAATTCTTTGAGCCTGGTTCGCAATCATCCCCGGGCACTGTATAACCATTGTATACTTTTACCACCGTTAATAATACACTTTAAAAAAGCTTAATTATTCACATTAAAATACGAAATTAAGGTAGGTATAATTTGTCTAATAATGTGTTGACAAATTTAATACTCAAGTGCAACATTAACAATACAAGAACCATGAGGACAAAAGGGAATATTGATATTCATGATACAATTACAAGTGTATACCTCTAGGAACGCACGCGTTTCCATCAACCTTTCTGGTGTCGTCGCATACACAGATCTTCGTTTCTGAGTCACATTTTGCATTTTTCACAAATGCACAGGCTTCGTCAACATAACACTCGTCGTCAATTCCTAAAAAAAGTGTTAATCATTTCATACAATGCATCGTATGAACATTATCGTGTTTGAGGTTTCGCGTGTTTAACTACCGTAATACACCCTCAAAACTACTGACAGTAACTCGTTAATGACATAATTTAGGATAAAATACCTCTGCTCTTGCATTCCCCTGTTGTAGTATTGAGTACCGCTGCGATTGAACACATGCATATCCCATTCCTGCATTCACCGTTTGAAATATGCTTGCAAGGTGAAGGATCAGAAAAAAGTACATGCTGTAAAATGAAATACAACTACGATAATTATTAAAACTAGCAGTGTGTGTCATATTAACACAAACACATACACTTATAATAGTATCTCTCTTAAATTCATGCAACGTGGTTTGAGCATGTGTGTAGAATTAATTTCCTAAAAAAACTGAATCAACGAATTCCAATGTGGCTTTTTAAATAAGATGTTGGAAGTTATACTGATAAAGGCTTAGTTTAAATATTTACTTCGACCATTCTTATATTTCTCCTCAACGACCACTGCAGAAATACTGCTTAAGCTGTGTAGTGGGTTTCTGAGAGCTTTCACAATGTTTTAAATATAATTTACTTACATATCGTATGACATTTTCCTCCGACCACTTTTCGTGTGTTGTAACAACTGCATTGTTTTGTTTTAAGGCTACATATAGCGTCACCTTGAATCTTGTCACAGTCGTACCCACCAGGTGTGCATGAGTCCCCTGGGGCTGAAACCCCCATGTTTTTTTTGCCAATTACGGTAATACTCTTGAACACAGCGAAGTGTTCATGTCGATAATAAAGTTATTTAGCTGTTTTTTTTATATTTAACATTAAATATCACACGGTCCGACATATTTCATTAATTTTCATGTTAATTGTAATCAAGTGTTACTTTAATAAGAAATCATACATCATTGTCATACCTTTAGGTGAACATTTGCCATTACTCAATTTAAACTGCCTATGGTATACGCATGTGTTGGTTATTTGGTCATCGCAAAATGCTTCGCTGATATGTTTGCAATCGTTTTCAGACGTGCAATTACTACCGATTCCTGAAATACATATCTTCTTGCACGAAACATCAATGCTCTATTAAGATACAAAAAAGTGTAATGTATTTATTGGCAAATGCTTACATGCCTATACAAAACAGGGAAATACATAAAGCACAGTGGTACTATTGCTATGATTGAATTACATCAATCAGATACATACTCTTCATGTCGCATTTTCCCTTTGTGGTATTCAGTTCTGAATAATTTGCACAGGCGCAAACATTGCCATTGCATTTCGCGAAAGAAATAGTGGAACATTTGTCAGGTTCTTCCGTCGTTGTACATGCTGAAGAATAAAATCGTAAATAGTTTAAGTAGGCACAAGATTTTAACTAACTGGTGAATGGTAATGTGATATTTTGTTAACAACCACGCGTATAGTTTGTGTAATATAATCCTATAGTTTATCATAATTCTTTGTTATATTACACGAAGATCTCACTTTTTACAACGGCAATTTAACCATTTAACAATTTGAAATGTTGACTATATAAATTAACACATCTTAGTTCATTATGCAACGCAACCAGCATACCTATTTCCGAGCAGACACCGTTTGTTTCTTCATAGGTATCAGCGCATGTGCATTTCTTTGTCATAGACTTGCAGTAGGCAACTCCTGGTACGCTGTCGCAGTGTTTTTCGCCGAGAATGCAGTAGTCACCGGGTACTTACCATATGTATGTTTCATATGTATTATTATAATTTGAATGCATTAAATGCGTAATGCACATACGCAAATAATTCCATTAACAGGCGTATTTTAAGATTTATACCCGATTTACATCTAATCAGGAGGCGATTCCAGAATTTGATAAAATTATCAAGTGTATTTGATTTGATTTACAAAATAAGATATGATCAAAATCAACACAATAATTAATATAAACACTATAGAATGTAACACAATACGGTATTAAATATACAGGTGAGGCAGGCTACAGGTAGCATTTGCTAAAATGATCACGTGTTTATAACGTAGGTGTTGCATGCATTCTAGCTAGCATTTACAGTAGTATATGAGCGTACGCGACGTACTTTCTTCCTAAGTAAAACTTGTAAACAGTTTAAATAGCAGTCACAAAGCAACCTAACAAAAAGAAAACTAAAACTGTGTTTATAAACATGACTATAGTCAATGCTCTCAGTATCATTTGAAATGTATATAAGAAACAAATCTAGAGCATTGAAAGACTCTTAAAATAAAATATTTTTAATTCAAATTCGTATATATCAGTATATTATATAAACACCGAAAGTGAAACAATATATCCAAATTTTTGCACATGGGAATATTCCTTTTCGGATTGATCGGTCAGGTCGATCGATCGCATTGTAAAGGGACTATCAATTTATTTAGACAGCTTGCTGCTATTCAAGGTAGTTTAATTGTGTGATAACCCTGTATTTGGGATGATGGCGATATATAATAAGGCAAGTTATGTCGTTTTAATCTTTAAAAACACGCTCAAATAGGGAACCTGAGACGGTCATTTGACATAAATAAACTCATTTTTATAAATCTGTTCCATATATAACATTATAAGAGGTGTTTTATGTCTAGCGGGCAAAAGTGAATTTGTTGTGCTTCTAGCGTGTACATGTATACAAAAACAAAGTTTCAATAACAAGAGCAAAATATCAAGTCATATTTGCGTTATAAATGCATAACTAATTTTGAATTTGAACGGTTTTGTATAATAACGATTACTTTAACAAATAAATTGGTTTTGAATGTTATCGAACATTACTTGGTAAGTATCTTAGGCTTAAATTTAAGAAGGCTTAAAACTTGTCAAAGTACAAAATATACTGAGATTTGTAGGTTCCCTTTGACATAATTCAACTTGATGAACATAAATTCATATGTTATTTAACTTCAGATGGATATTAGCCTGATTCTTGATCTAGTTGTGATTATAAAAACAGACGTTTGCTGTTTTTAAACACATTCAATATTAGTAGTACATTGCCTGCCATGCTATCTATGTCGGAAAGGCGCGCAAAGTACCGGTGTGCTACGATAATGAGCTCAAAACCAAATCGTCTTACGGGAACACTCCGCCAGCCGCTAATGCGTTCGAGTAACGTCTTTACCATGGTTTATTAAATGCACAAGACTGCATTCTCTATCGCTGTGCGTGTAGTCGAGTGAAAAGTTTCATCCAGGAGGACATACCGTTATATTTGTCAAAAGCTTTTTAGTTTGTGAACATCAGTCAGGAAGATTAAAGTCGTATTATATTTAATTTCGTATTGTACTTATATCTGTGTATACTTTATTAGCAACAGACTTAAAAAGTGTCACATAAAAATACTTTATCTGATCTGAACGTTCCCACGTCGTGGACTAATGAGCACCAGTATTATTGACTTAAAGAAAAAACTCGGCATGTGTTTTCGTTCTTATTATGGAATTTTCAATTACGAAACATTCATGTTACCATGTCGACTAGAAATGAAGAAGCGCATATTCGGCGAGACAACAACACATAGCAATAGACGTATTAAAATACACTATTGCTTGTCAATACATGCAACAAAAAATGATCAGCAAAAACGTATGGTATATGTAAATATACCTCTAGGTAGTGTCAAGTTTCGTATCCATGAAAACGGGTCCAATGCAGGATAACAGACATATCGTGGGACTCTCGGATCAGTATCGTATTCAAAGTAGCAGATGTTGTTGATACGCATAGATTTGGAACCATAGACTATTCAGTAAAACATTCAAAAACATCACAATACAACAAATCAAACGATAGCACAGTATACGGGTGTTATTATGATTTACTATAAAAATATTATTTGGAAATAATACACATTAAGTATTGGGTTTGAGTGACCTACATTACTAATTAAGATATTCAATAAACAAACAAAATACTTGAGTGTTACTTTCAATATATTATCTTGAGTAGTCCGTCTCGCATTAGATATACCGGCTCACTTAACGAGGCTGGACCAGATTTGTTTACGCCATAGGCTTCTAACACATTAACGGCACACCGAATCTACAACGTATTCATGAAGTTGCTTAACAAAACTCGAACGATTTCCAAGGCTTACTCGTAAAGAATGATACAAAATTAATTTGTTTTAATCAAGATTACGCATTCGAACCTTTACACACACACAAATATCGAATTATCTAATATCTATCATTCGAGCCCACAAATGTTCCTCTTTGTCAAGGTCGCATTCTGCTACAAACGTTGTCACTATAAACCTCCACGATATGTTTTTTTCTTGTAAAAACCAGGAATTCGCCTACTTCTATCATCGGAATCACGATTCTAAATGCATATAAGATATCAACATTTCCAGTACATAAAATGTTTCATCAAGCATCGACACAAAAATTGCAAACAGTTACAAATTCTGTATGCTTATTGTTAAGGATAAGTTCCAAATATAAATGACTCAGGCATTTTGCCACTTACACATTAAATGGTACGATATAACCAAGTCCACTCATTGAATACATATGTAAAATGTACGTTGTGAAAAACATATATCAGCATAAGATTGGGATAATTATATTTTATGTTTTGTTTTTACTGATCACTTAGCGTTACAAGTATAGAAATCACTAAAGAGTGTAATGCTATGCTATGTATTAAAATTCATTTAATATAAACATAAGTACACACTTGTACGCAGTAAACCGTGTAAAAAACCCAATTAAATTATATAACAGCACCTGATCGTTTAAGTATCACTACACATATGCGGATGATGGCAGTTATTTTTAGTTCACAAGTTAAGAAAATCGTGTGTTTTTACGAGTGTATTATGTAGCTGAATAATAAGTTGGCAAATGTAATATATATGAAAATGTTTTCTGTGAACACATGTCTGTAGAATTGAACATGCATTAATAATTGAAAAAGGAATTAAACACTCTGGATGTATGGATACGATGTATATGTAAATAAGACTTACTGTCTTATTTTTATTTTCAAGTAAAACAATTATTATTTTCTTTTATATAATCACTACGCCACAATTGAAATTACTAAACTTTACTACACCAGTTAAAGCTATATACATTCAACAATACATATAAAGAAAATAATAATTTAAGTGGCATATTCATTATGTAATAAACCAAAGTAAAGGAATACAAAGGCAACAGATGAAAAGAAAACAATTAATTGTTTTAAACATAGACGATATGGTTCAGCCCTGCGTTTAAAGTTTATAAGACATAATATACACTTACATTGTAACATTAAATAGTTCCCATTCAATAACAAAAGATTCTAAATTATTTTTTTGAAATTGATATGTTTTTCAAGTTATCATACTCGAACTTAATGTATGTTTTGGCTCCAGCTATGCTAGGAATGCATTTATTCATTTTACATTTGTATAAGTATAGCTTTATAAAAAAAATAACATTGTTTATGGCACTATCAGACTTCTTATGGCACTAGCAGACTTTATATATATGTATATTAAATCTTACCTGCATAGAATGACTGTCTAAATAAATGATTGGTTGACTTATTAATTTATTAATTAAATGATTCATCTTCGGATTCAGTCTTACAAAAGAAAATTAAAAAGCAGTATACATTTTGATTGCTGATATCTAATAAATTCATCTGAATGAACAAAAACCTAAAGCCCTTAGTCTATTGAACAAACAATGATACAGATTTGATTCGAAATAAAACCAACTGTTGTTCGTTGACGTAAAGTAACATTCGTTAACCTTTAAACATGGAGAAACTCGTTACTCGATACTTAATATGCATATTGTCTGCTTTCTATTGGAAATAGAACAAAACACAAATACAAAAAAATACATTCTTGTGCTTATGTTTAAGAACCAACGGAAATAGCAAATTATCATATGTAAAGCTTAAACAAACGATAATACATTAAATAACCATGTAAAGAATATTAAGAAACAGTAACAACTTAACAGATGGTCAATTATAATTTCGCACATAAACTTCTATAATCCCAATGTAGGTTATATATGTTATGTGTTGGTCTCGTTGCACTTTAATTATGGTACGTATTATTAGGAAATGGATAGTATGTACAATTATTATTACAGTTTTTTTTTATTAAAAAAAGCACTTCAATTGGATCATTGTGCATGTGCATGTAGTTTTATGAGGGATTGTTTCTTGCAATATGTGTCATTTTTTTAATATTGTTGTTATAAACACAGTAACATAGCTAAATTGACGGTTTAAATTGATTGCTGCAATACTTTCTACCAACGTTATACTTTTCAAATGTAATGACAAATAACGTTGCATGTGATGAAGATATTAACCTGAAATAGTGAAAGCTGTTGCGGTGCACTTAAAGTGTGCCGTCTAAGTTTGAAAGGTATTTTGTTAGATGGCATCGGCAATGGTTTATGGTGAATATATTACCACCCGCACACATATTAACTGCGCACACACAAGTTGGTTCCGGTCCCTATCGTGGTGAACAGGTTTGTGTTATCATGTCAATTTGCAAATGTCACCAGTTTACAATAATTACAAATGTGTGTTTCAATAAGATAAAATATTAAACTTTACACAGGATAGAGACTTGTTAAATATCCAAACACTTAATGCTTTATGTTTAATACTTGAATGGCAAACGTTAAATCAAATTTGACATAGCATATGATACTTACTTTTATTGAACCCGTCTTGTGGTGATCTAATACACATTCTCCGGAATTCTGGTTTTCATACTAAATGATAAAGAATAATCTCTTGAATGGTGGTGTGTAGCCTTAGCGTGAGTTGTAAACAAACTTTGATCAGCGTAAAACATGATATAAACAGTATTTTTCAAACGTTTTTTATCAGGGATTTGGGATGAGGATGACATGTAAGTGACNTTTTATTGTTCATCTGTGAGCCTTTCTGTCCCTTTCATTTAGCATTGACAGTTTCTTTAGTTACTGTTTGTAATTGAATTAAGTTTTTTTTAACTGTTAACTATCAACTCTGGTAATTATTAAATATCATAACTTTTAAATGTTATAACTGACATACACATGCTTCCTATTCAAAAATCTTCCTTTTCTTCACCCTCCATTCCTGGAGCACTTCAACAAAGTCAAACTCTTTCAATGGTCCCCCCTCAATCTTTATGCTCAAAATATCATCCAGTTTCACAGACGAGAGTCTATTCCTTGCTGCAGTCCTGGTAGCATTCTGGGCATAAGAATAATCACGAAGCCAACGTTCTTGAAATTTTCTTTGAACTTTTTTATCCGTTTTATCAGACGGCGCAGGCTGACTTTCCGATGTGGACGGTATGATTTTCGGCTTGTTTTGTACCGGAACAGTCACAGGGCTATCTTGCACCTTCTCACATGTAGAGGGGGGACTTACTTGCTCCTTATCTGTAGTAGTTTATTTCAAACTACTCGACGATTTACTCAAAAAAAACTTAAAATTGTTCGATGCTTTTTTTTTTTTTNAGACACCTTTATTGCGTGAATTTAGAATGTTGATTTCAATGTGGTTCTACATGTCGCTATGTGGTTTTGGATTTCGAATTCTTAGCGCATGTAGAAATCATCTGTTGTAATACGACAGACATGTTAGTGATACTTTTATTCAGCCTTGAAACCATTTTATGGTGCATGCTTCATTTATAATGGCTATATAACACGCATATATAGTAACATTATGACACTCCTTCTTCCTACGTATTACCTAAAAATCCATAATAACCACACACATAAAGTGTACGATGCTCCTACATCTTACGTAATACCAATAAGTCCATAATAAGCGCACCCCTGGGTGTAAAATAGCTTTCTTTTTAAATGCTATATATATTTATTTATTCAACATGTTTTGAAACAGTTGTTTATGTGTGCCATACATGTGTGTGTATTGTCTTTATATTACCGTTATGATAACTTTATTGTGATATATACGTACATATGTGGTTCAGAATTATTTTGCAAATTGCGACAATTTCGATACAAATGTACAATATTTCACATTTAAATGTCAACGAAGAATAAATTGTATCTTTTAAACATTCTTAACAACAAAGCAACCTAAAAAATGTTTGTTTTCATTTGTCTCCGAGTGCAAATACCTTGATTTTCAAGACAAATTGTATACAAAATTATGCGACCTCCATTTTGGAAACAAAATGGCCGCCATGTTATTTTTTTGGTGGCTAACGTCTTTTTTGGAAAGAGCACATATTAAGGTATATCCATGGAAAGTTTGGTGCTTGCTTACAAGTTTGCAAGATTTTGTTGATAAATGGACCTAAATCTCCAAGCTATCTATCACACACATTCTAGATCTAAACGCCATTTTGCACAATTGTCCTCAATGTTATGTTATTATGAGAATGTAATTTGCGTTCATAAATGAAATATATATTTGACAGTGATCACGCTGACAGAGGCCAAAACAAATTTGCTTATAGGCAATACTGAGGCCAACATTGATTCTGCGTCGTGTATTTCTAAAAACTATGTCACCAGGTTAATCTTAGAAAAAAAACATTGTTACCACTCTAGAGGCTACAGGTATGAGTCAATCTCAATTAAATTATATCAAAATATTTATTGCGACAACGTCTAGGCCGAGTTTGAATCTGGGTCACGTGTTTCCAAAAATAGGCCTCTAGAAAACGCATATTAACATAATAATAGGACAATATAAGGAGACTATCTTCTTTTCGTGCTTTTTTGTAATTTAGTTTCAAAATTAATGAAAACATATTTAGAATATTAGGTTACATTTTAGAGTCAGGAGAAGTTACTTTTCTGGAGAAGTAAAATGTTACGGCACTAGTGGAACTCGATAAGTAGATTTTAAAGAAAATGTCGAGCCCTTATAAGTTAGTCATCTTTTTGCAAAACATAAACAGTTCTTTGTTTAGTTACTTGAAAAAAAAAACTAATCTTTATTGATTCGCCCCTACTATAAACACAGACAGTTGCCAATAAAAATGCCAATAACAGTAAAGTGCAGATAACGTCAGCACTCGGTCCTGCAAAATATCTTAAGTCCTGAACAATTCAATATTTTATGCTCTTTACGGTGCTCTTTACGGTGACACTAATATTTATGGGAACACTTAATTATATTAAAGTTGACTATGTAAACAGCAAAACGGAACAAGAAATAAAACTATCCTGGTTATGTAACTTTGTGTCAATATTGCTAAATATTTTATGTTTATTTTTTTATGATGTATATGTTATCGTAAATTTCGAGGTTGTGTGTATGGAGAGGTAGTGTGTAGCCTTAGCGTGAGTTGTAAACAAACTTTGANTGAATAATTGACATTACCTGTTTGAAGTATGTCTTTCCATCTTTTGTTACCTACCTCAGTTGTAATTCTCCTGTTTTGTAACTTTTTCTATCACAGTCGCTTGCATTATTACTATGAAAGAGTTGTCTAGAACTATTGATAGTACAGAGAAGACGTCTGACAGATGTGTTTGATCTGACTTTGCATATATCTAAACATTGCATGGAAATTATAGTGTGATGAAAGTAAGCATTTGATATATGTATAACGTATCATGAGGAGCTGTCTAATCAGGATGGACTTGATTTTCAAAAGTTGCCTCAAGTCGTCACCAGGGCATAACGAGTTAACACCCTTTATGCTAGATTTCTGGTCAGAACCATGAGAATGCAGAGCATGCACCATCATTTATATGATGTCTTTTCAGGATTTGCATTACTTTTGTTAGAGCAATCGTCTGTAGGTTAACATTATTTCAGTAATGTATATGTACTTTTTGTGTAAAAACATTGTGTAAATAATTGCATCATATGCTATATAGCACTTATTATTAAAAAATATTGCTCTTGCTTATAAATGCTTAGTATTTTGGGCTGGAGTCCATAATCTTTTGTAAAATATTTTCATTGTCATGTTTGTCTTATGCATTGACAGTCGAGTACAGTCAATGACATTTCAAATGCCAGTAATCATACGTAGTCCAGGATATCTAATGGTGGGCATAGTGTTTCACAAGCACATCTTGTTTTCCACTGGCTTGCATAAACGTAATCCAATTATTGTCGATATTTAAACTTCATTGTAAAACGTTTTGTATAATAACCATTGTCGTTGACAAGCAAGAAAACTGTTTTGTATTCGTGTATGTTGAGTTATATGGAAATATGTAGGCATTTAATTCGATTAAGAACAACAGGTTAAAAAATGCAGTGCATTGAATGGTAATCTTGAGATTATGTGTGTGCTACATTATGATCATACCCTGCAAGCGTTTAATTAGATATTTTTTGGAAACATTAAGATTCACAACCCTTGTTTGGTTCTGACTACTGTATTTTTACACGAACTACTCTGATTTATTAAAATATTACTAATCCTATATTTTCTGTAACTATATGTAAATCAAACGACATTTATCATGTATGCTAGAGATAACCGTATATCGATATGTAAGTGCTATAGTCTCAATGTATCTTGTCCGTATGTCACTGAATCTATAGTTTTATCTGTTGTTGTTGTTTTTTTCTGTGGACGATAATTATACTAAGTGCTGTTAATACTACAATTTGTAGAAGCATACCTGGAAAACTATCAACATTCAGCTTTCTGTTTTTTCTTTGTTCTCAAACTTATTTGATAAAACTTAACACTGACAGCCGCTGAGGACAACTATCTAGTTCAACATTTGCATGGACATATTTAGTTGTTTTGTTAATAAATACGAACTAAACGAAAGGAATTAAAACATGAACGCGTGAAGATCACTATTATGAAAAGCTCAAATGAAATAAAAAAGTTCATTTTGTAACTCGGCCACTGATTCATTGTGACTGTATTCTGTATATGAATAACATAATAAGTGTAAAATAGTTTGTAAACAAAACAACACGGATTGCAATATTTGTAACACTTAGGCTGTGGTAAAATAAGAATATGACGATAGTTTGTATACTATTAATAGTCATGAAAACAATTTGTTATGTTATAATGTTGTTTTTTTGACATGGTTGCATGTTAACTATATATGACATACTAGTGACCATGGAAATGATGTTTTTTGCCAGTTTCGATTTTAATACTTTTTTGAGGTACTGCTAGTTTAAGGTATGCACAATTTAAACATGTCTATATTGAGTAATTATGTAAATATTATATTGTCACATTACCTTTCATTTTCGTCGACAAATCCTTGATAAAAAGCATCTATTTTTTACAAATCTTTT
Source organism: Dreissena rostriformis (assembly GCA_007657795.1). Classification (NCBI taxonomy): domain Eukaryota; kingdom Metazoa; phylum Mollusca; class Bivalvia; order Myida; family Dreissenidae; genus Dreissena; species Dreissena rostriformis. The sequence continues at coordinate 25,433 of VMBQ01002590.1, read as the reverse complement.
TCAAATCTCTTTTTTTTATATTTACCTCGCGCTTATGCCAAGACTAAAAATGTACGTTATAGTTTTTACGCTGGAGGTAAATGGTACTTTTTTAATGGGTATACTACTAATAGACTCATGGTGGACATTCATAATAATATTACAACATGACATGCTTAAATATTTGTAATGTCAAAGGACTGGTGCCAAAATTTAAACATGGTTAAAAACAAAATCAATTGATATAGCAATGTTACAAGAACTGCATTATGATAACAAACAAGTAAATATTGACTGGGCTCAAGCATGGGGAGAGGTCGTTTTTTGCAGTGGACAAAGTACAAACAGCTTAGGCATCGGAATTCTATATAAACGCAAACAACACATACATAACCTTGATTATACAGAAGTTATAGTAGGAAGGCTACAGGTTTTAAAAGTCAAAATATATAATTCACAGATTGCTTTAATAAACATATATGCCCCAAATAATGATGACCTTGATTTTTTTNTTTCTCTTTTGCTAACTCCAATTGCTTGTCGATCACCTTTCTTTTTGGAAACTATACTATAACATCACAGACTGCAAAAGTCAATAAAACAAAACGCGAGTAAATCATGCCTCTACGTGCTTTAACAATGTGAACATTACATTATTAGATTTAATCCAGTGAAGCGAGGCCGCTTTTTATGTCCACCAGTATATACTGGGGGACATATTGTTTTTGCCCTGTCTGTCTGTTGGTTGGCTGGTTTGCGCCAACATTAACATTTGCTATAACTTTTGCCATATTGCGCATACCTACTTGATATTTGGCATGCATGTCTATCTTATGGATCTGCACATTTTGAGCTGTGAATGGTCAAGGTCAATGTCATCCTTCAAGGTCGCACAGGTCAAATACATGGGTCAATATCGCTCATTTCATTCACATTTTTGCACTATTCATTATACCAACTTGATATTTGGCATGAATGTCTATCTCATAGATCTGCACGATTTGAGTGGTGAATGGTCAAGGTCAAGGTCATCCTTCAAGGTCGTACAGGTCAAATACNACGCGTGAAGATCACTATTGAAAAGCTCAAATGAAATAAAAAAGTTCATTTTTGTAACTCGGCCACTGATTCATTGTGACTGTATTTTGTATATGAATAACATAATTTGTGTAAAATAGTTTGTAAACAAAACAACACGGATTACAATATTTGTAACACTTAGGCAGTGGTAAAATAAGAATATGACCATAGTTTGTATACTATTAATAGTCATGAAAACAATGTGTTATGTTATAATGTTGTTTTTTTTTACATGGTTGCATGTTAACTATATATGACATAATAGTGACCATGGAAATGATGTTTTTCGCCAGTTTCGTTTTTGATACTTTTATGAGGTACTGCTAGTTTAAGGTATGCACAATGTAAACATGTCTATATTGAGTAATTATGTAAATATTATATTGTCACATTACCTGTCATTTTCGTCGACAAATCCTTGATAAAAAAGCATCTATTTTTTACAAATCTCATTCATATCTCTTTTTTTATATTTACCTCGCGCCTTATGCCAAGACTAAAAATGTATGTTATAGTTTTTACGCTGGAGGTAAATTGTACTTTTTAAATGGTATACTACTAATAGGCTCATAGTGGACATTCATAATAATATTACAACATGACAAGCTTAAATATTTGTACATTTAATGTCAAAGGACTGGGTGCCAAAATTAAACGCGATACAAACAGCTTAGGCATCGGAATTCTATTAAAACGCAATCAACACATACATATCCTTGATTATACAGAAGTTAAAGTAGGAAGGCTACAGGTTCTAAAAGTCAAAATATATAACTCACAGATTGCTTTAATAAACATATATGCCCCAAATAATGATGACCTTGATTTTTTTAATTCATTAGAGAATACAATTACCAGTCTAGATGAATATTACTTGATAATAGGAGGAGATTTTAATGTGGTTCAAGATTTTAAGTTAGACAAGTTAAATGGGAAGACAACTACAAAAAGTAAATGCTCAAATAAAGTTAATTATATAAAAGATAATTACGATTTAACTGACATTTACAGGAATTTTAATCCTTTCAAATCAGCATTTACTTGGCATTCAAATACTAACCCCCCAATTTTTTCCCGACTCGACTACTTTCTAATATCATCTTGCCTAATAAGTAACGCTCGAAATTGCTCAATAAAAACTGGTTTAAAGTCAGACCATTCCATTGTTATCCTTGACATACATTTTGATTTGATTGAAAGAGACCAAGGTTACTTTAAACTTAATAATTCGTTATTATTTGACACAGAATGTAAATTAAAGATAAAACATGCAATTGCAGAATTTGTCCATTTCAACGGTGATGCAAATCCTAATATATTATGAGAACTTATTAAAGGCAGGGACAGAGATGAAAGCATTAAATTTGCGGCAAACAAAAAGAAAAACAATATCAAAACTGAAAAAGAACAAGAAAATAACATAAGAAATATGGAAGAACAACTTCAAAGAAACCCAAACGACCCAATACTTATGCAAAATTACAAAATGTTAAAAGATGCATACAATGCATTAAACGAAGAAAAAATAAAAGGTTTTCTAATAAGATCTAAAGCTGAATGGATTGAAGGGGCTGAAAAAAATTCTTTGCTAATTTTGAATCCAAAAGATCTGAACAAAAGGTTATAAAATAACTAAGGATAAATAATACAATAGAAACTGACCACGTAAAGATACTTAAAGAAATAAAAGAATATTATGCAAGGTTTTATACACCTGATATTTTAATGAATTATGATGACAACAGTCCTTTTTTAGAAAATGTTGTAAAACTGTCAGATGCAGATAGAGCAAAACACCCCGAACAATTAACAGAATACGAATGTTGCAATGCTTTGAAGGAAATGAAAAATAATAAGAGTCCAGGAACGGACGGTTTGACCATTGAATTGTACAAACTTTTTTGGAACGATATCAATATAAAGAAGTGAAACTCCAGCTGCTGGAGCAGTATTGAAATCTTATTATAAACAATTAGTTGGTCCTTTATTTATGGCAAGTGACCGATTGCCGAAACAGTACAAAACAGCACAATACAGCACAATACAAAACAACATAAACACAAATTAGAATAAAGCTGGGGTCACCGCCTTGGAACGGTCAATGCAACGCATTGGGGGTTTAAACCTGGTTATAGAGCGCTCAACCTCACACTTGGCCCAGCAAGCAGTATTTAATTAACTCCTTACATTTTTCATTTCAACACGGACATTTAACCCCACTTCAAAATCAAGGAATTATTTCATTGTTGCCGAAAAAGGAAAACGATATTTTATACATAAATAACTGGCGGCCCGTATCTTTATTAAACGTGGATTACAAAATTGCAACACAATCGATTGCAAATAGAATAAAAATATTCCTTGAAAAGTTAATAAACTATGACCAAACAGGATTTATCAAAGGAAGATATATTGGTGAAAATATTCGAATTTTAAATGAAATAATCGACAAAGTAAATGAAAATAACGAACCTGTACTCATTTTCTTTTTAGACTTCCAAAAAGCCTTTGATAGCCTGGATCACATTTTTATGTTCAAATGTCTAAAACAATGGGGTTTAGTCAGTCAACTATAAATTGTGTTAAATTATTCTACAGCATTGCCAATTCATGTATTACTAGTTATGGTTATTTCTCAGAATTTTTTAACATTAAAAAGGGCGTTAGACAGGTATGTCCACCCTCACCCTCCCTATTTATAAACTGCATAGAATTTTTAGCTAACAATATAAGAAATAATCAAAATATTAAAGGAGTCAAAATAGGCAATATTGAAATAAAACAAACACTATTTGCAGATGATGCATGTTTCCTACTTGATGGCAGCCAACAGTCCTTTGAAAACCTCATCAGCACCTTAAACATTTTTACAAACATATAAGGATTAAAACTAAACAGTAACAAATGTTCAGTAATAATACTAGGTTCATTAACTCACAAAAATGTTAAATATTGTCCCAAAAAAAAATTCGAATGGAACTGCGAACACGCAAATTCCATTATCAAATGGGAAGCACATTTCGAAAAAGAACTTAATTTTAAGAGTAACTTTGTTAAACCTATATTGCTTACAAACGATACCAAACTTAGAGAATTCCAATATGAATATCTAATGAGAATTATTCCTAACAATACTTTTTACTAAAATGCAGGCTTAAACCCTCAAATTTGTGTGATTTTTGTTGCATGACGATTGACTCAAATATTCATATGTTTTGGGAAATGCACAACAATACAAACATTCTGGCATGATCTTAAATTTAACATTGAAACAACAATTAATACACCTAGTGGAATTGACTACACCTACGAAAACATTAGTTTTTGTAACATNTACACTTTCGATCAAATTAAACAATTATATGATTTAGAAAATACCGAATTTCTTAAATATTATACATTAATTCAAAGTATCCCATTACATTGGAAAGAAAAGCTGAAAACAGAAGCTATCAGTTATCAACAACCCGAACACCTAATTTTACTGATCAACAAACAAACAAAAATCTGCAGATTTATTTATTCCAAATTAATACTATTAAAAAGTCCAGCTAATGTTAAGTCCATTATCAAATGGGAAGCACATTTCGAAAAAGAACTTGATTTTAAGAGTATCTTTGTTAAACCTCTATTGCTTACAAACGATACCAAACTTAGAGAATTCCAATATAAATATCTAATGAGAATTATTCCTAACAATAGCTTTTTACTAAAATGCAGGCTTAAACCCTCAAATTTGTGTGATTTTTGTTGCATGACGATTGACTCAAATATTCATATGTTTTGGGAATGCACAACAATACAAACATTCTGGCATGATCTTAAATTTTACATTGAGACAACAATTAATACACCTAGTGGAATTGACTACACCTACGAAAAAATTAGTTTTTGTAACATTTTAGATGGTAATTTACCAACATCCGTAACTGTTAATTTTATTACATTACTGGCGAAATTTTTCATTTTTAAAAATAAGAATCAGTCACAGATACCCACAATACATAACTTTAAAGCTTACCTCCAGCGTAGACTAAAAATTGAAGAAATGATTGCTATAAGCAAAAATAAATTGAATATATTTAGAGAACAATTTCAAACGTTTTTAACAAATACACATTAATCATATACATTTTTGGGCTAACAATATTGTGCGCATTACTTTTTTTTTTTACAATTTTTCTTTCTTTTTCAAATATGTTTTTTGAAAAAGTTCTTCTTCTTTTTTTTCTTGCTCCTTACGTTATTAACTATATTAACTACACATTTTCTGAACATATATGATCTATGTATTTCATACTTGTGTAAAACTTGATGTTTTTCGAGAATAAAAAATTGAAAACCAAAAAAAAAACATATTCAAACCGCGCTGCCGATTTGATAAACTTTACATACGGCACTCTGAGCCTAAAGAAGTGAACCCTTGCATTGTTGATTAAAGTTTGCACCCATGTTTATGAAGGTGTGCATATGGACTCCCAGAGCCGTCATAGCAAAAATTATCATAGGCTCTGGGAGTCCATTTATATGGACTAAGGTAAAGGGTGAATGGCCAAAATAGTGAGTCATGACCAATCACTGCGCAAGATTATGTGGCAGTGTAAGACGACAAAATCTTAATCAAATTTACTGAATCTATGGCAACAGTCCGGATTGCTGGTATACATGTTCTGTGGTTGGTGTCATCCGTACCGGATTATCGTAATTACCGGTAATCATGTTTTCTGCAACTGACACTGCTTAGACGTGTTGCAAAATGATTCAGATATGGATACATTAAGGTTAAGTTCCTGACGACGATCCAAACCATAATCCATATATGTCATGCAGTATCACTTAAATCTTAACCTTGACTTCAGTGACCTCTCATGTGTTCGATTTATACAGCGGGCACATTTAAAGAGCGGGTTCGCGGTTAGGACGTATTGCCCAGGTCAAAATTACTGAAAGCTGGGTTTCGTCACTTGTTATATACTTTCCAACGTATGAAAAATATATAACGTGTCACATATTACGTTTCGCAGTAAAGGACAAATATACCATTTGTGCGAGGTGATGAACAAGTATCCCCCTCAATTTCAAAGATAAATATTTTTGCCAAATACATGCATATGTATATGTAATGAATACATGGTACGAGTCCGCACTCACAAACTACATACCCTGTACATGCGCTGCTGAATTGTATCGTCTTAAAATTAAGCTGAACATGCTGATAATAACTGGATTTTAAAGAAACTTACCATTACTCCCTATCACGATTTCAGAAACATTTGAAAAACTTGTTTCTAGGTGACGAAGTTAAAACTATGTTTATATGGTTTGCTTAAAATTCGTGTATTCAATATTTAACGGCTACAATCGCAAAAACCAATAGTTCAAACGATGACGATTTAATTGATGTTATTACTTTGGGCATGTATATAGTGGTACCGTAGTATTCCTAATTAAACATAATCGATAATATTTGGAACACTTTAATTTTGTCCATGAACGAACTGACGTAAGGGAACTCATTCACAGTTTGGTTTATTGACGATTGTAAAAAATGTGTCTTAGATCTAGAAACGAATGTATACATAAGAAACAGGTTTAGATCATGGACGCATTGGTAGCGCACTAGCTGAAACATAAGCAAATTCTGTGAACAAGTCCTTTTAAATACACGTTTTACAGACCTATTAATCATGCCGCCGTCTCTATCTATTTCGTGAAATAAAGTTATCTTACCAAATTGATATTAATGTACTTTGATTTTTCTTTACACGAGTTATGTTTAAGATCAACGCGGTATGAACGAAAACGGAATACCGGATAACAACGCACATGTTATGGTGTTGAGTTTTTCTAATTTTGAAATCAACAAATCATTTGTTGGATAATTGGCTTAAAAACAAGAATAAGAAGAACTCAGGATTTTTGACAGGATTTTAATCATCGGCGCCGTTAGTTCCGGCGAGCCCGAGCGAGTAATTAAATACCCGCTCGGCTGCCAAGCGCCAAGGTTGGCACAATCGCATCTAACCTAGTCTGCACTGGTACGCCTCGAAGAACGACCGCTGTGAAGATATTTATGGTTTATTTCGGGTACTGATATTATCTCCCTCCTCACCCCACAGACAGAAATATTATGATGTTTCTGTTCATTATACATTGTGTTACGACTTAAAGTGTGTTTTTAAATGCCGTTCTGCATTATTTTAGAAATAATTCGTGTACGTTCGCACTCGTATTTAATCCCTACGCATCTAAACTTCCGGCCGTGGTTTATTCGACAACAAACTATAACGTTCACGAAATATTTCGATTCTAACACGGTTTTTACTAAAGATTTATACAATGTATCTTATTTTTCTTATGTTCTATTTTATTTGAAGTTCCGCCCATAAAAATAACTTTCTCTCCGCCCTCAACGACTTTCATTAATAAACTACCGGATTATTACGCTGGTGGTAAATGAATCGGCATGTTTTGTTTAGTGACAGCGCGTGCTTTCAGTGTATAAGCCCCGCCCATAATTATTGCGGAATAACCCATAGACGATTTTTGTCTGTGTTTATATAAAATTTGACACGTGCCAAGTTAGATTTCGGGACATACGGTTAACCAACCATGAGTAATTATAAAGCGATCGTAATTTGTTAATAAACGATCACCAATTACCAATAAAACACAAACCGCAATATCGACATTCATCAGTTATCCGACATTCACAGTAAATTAGAAGCGGCATGCCGTACACAAACACTGCACATGAAATGGGCCAAATGTGGCGAGTTCACATCCGAATGAATATTCACAATGTGTATGTTACATAATACCTGATAGTTTTGTTGTTGGGCACTGTACGCTTGGTAGAGGAAGTCCAAACGTTGTTTTAAGAGCGGTTCTGTGGTCTTGTGGTAACACACCATTTTAAGAGCTCGGGTGTCCTCGCTCAGTCCTTATATGCAAAACATGCCAGGTGTATTGAACTAGGTGATTCACATCAGGTGTAAACAAGAGTGCACATTGTCTTAAGATACGCCCGTTCGAAGGTTTTTGACACAATGCTATATGCTTGAAATGCACTAATGGACCTCGTGAGCTAGACCCGTTATGACCAATATTTGAACTTGACCTAGATATTGTCTAGATACAACTTCTGACCAAGTTTGGTGAAGATCGGATGAAGACTACTTGAATAAGAGAGCGGACACTGCTGTGGACGCCGCCGCCGCCCGCCCGCCCGCCAAGAAAAAACTGGCGTATAAAAATCGACAAGTATCATGTATCTCGCTCTATCCCCGTAACGCCACTAAGCATTCCGGCGTAGATGGCCCTTAAATCCCCGGTGCATTCGATAAAAAAAACATATACATGCTTAACGTTCCAGTGTGTCTATTGACTCCGTAACAATTAGGGAAGAACAAGGCAAAGGACGGAGAACATATAAACAATATGTTTATTTTAACAAAAGTTGATTGGTGTTTCATGATTGAAGAGTTTATGAATGTTTGTTTTATTTCAATGACACTTAATGCTATATAATAATTGTGTTTTTTCCTTTCATTTGGCATTAGTTCAAATGAAGATTTTTGTATTCACCCTTGTTATCTGCTCTGAAGTAGACTTGGAGTAGAACCAGTGATATAGAGATGCTGCACGTTTTCCTAAGCAAATTTTCTTAGTACCAATTGGGCTAAATTCTAGTAAATTACAGGTCAGAGTTTTGTAACTTGGTCTGCGACCTCACCCATTTCGCACAAACAAATGTGTGGAGTTTCAATTGAATACATGTTGTATAAACAGTGATATGGAGCGATTTCATTTTTAACGTAATATCTTTTAGTACACAAAGAGGTATTACTCTGCTAAATTGCGTGTCATTGTTATGCGATTTGGTCAGTGACCTCACACAATCACCCCGATCACATGCGTGCACTTTTCATTGAAAAACGATAAACAGTCATTTTAGACGTTGAAAGTTTACATTAGCCAATTGTCTGTGTACATAAAGAGGCATACTTCTAAATTGCGTGTCAGAAATATAGAACTTAGTCAGTTACATAATACAATGACACCTAACTCAGGTGGGAGTTATAGAACCTTGTCAGTGACCACTCGCATTCAATCCTAAAACATGTGCACAGTTTCAGTTGAATGCCTTTAGTGGAACAGGTAATTGCAGATGTTGCACGTTTACCTTAGCCAATTTATTATAGGTACAAAAGGGGCTAATTCTGCAAAATTAACGATTAATTCATGTTTGGAGATAATCGGCACTCAATTTTGAGAACGAAGAATAAGGCTGATGTTGTTGAGAGAAATATTGCGATTTGATTCATTCTGAAAATAAGACATCTTAAATTAAAAAAAAAATATGTTTCTTCTCTGAAAGCAAGAACACAACATTTAATATACCTGCATTGGCTTCTTAGGCCTTCTGATTTTCGCGTTGATAGATCTACATACTAAATATATTTATATGACAAATATGTATCCCTAAAACAACAACAACAGAACAGTATCTAATGAACTTGAATTACGGTATTGGCTACTTAGGCCTTATGATTATTAAGTTTATAATATACAAATTAAACACAGATGCATATGACACAAATGTATCAGTATATGTCTTGATCCCATCATTAATCATTGATTGTCTATAAAGAAAAAAACTGACTAAAATTAGCTTTATTTCAGCATGGCCTGGATAAAGCTTCACGCGCTGAACAATGACGGCATTGAGTTTATATGCAAGGCTAACGTCATATTTGACAATTATCATGTTTTGATGTTCGATGTTTATAAATCGTGTATTTTCGACAGATTCAAATATTTTCTTTTTTTTAATAAATACTTGTTGAGTAAATGACGAGGTACACAGACAACCAGGTAAGTGTTAAGGAAAATATTAATTTCTTGGAACGAACACAAGGAGGCTCGTGGTTCAGGTTTTCTTAAACTCGCTAAATAAACAATATCTACACTAACATAGAATTATCCACATCAACTTCGTGAAATGCAATATTCATATTATAGTGCAAACATAATTGAATAACGTGCACGATGTTATTTTTTTACAATAAAATGCAATTAATATTTGCTTGGCTAATATGTTCGACTTAATATAACACACAATTTGAATGATAAAAGAAGAAAACCAGCTGATCACACAGTGTCTATCTTAAACAAATACTGCTATAGTTCATCTTGCACATTTACATTGTTAAGTGTTTATTCTAAACTTGTTATAAGACGCTGCATACGCTGCACGTGCCAGTTAGCAGCATTGTTCGTACCGATATTACGCAACGACTCCTCGTAGTAATATAAGGCCCCTTCATAGTCTCCTTCCATTTCATAGCAGTGACCAAGCAAATTGGACGCTGTCTCAGTGTGATGCAGGTTTATTAGATTTCTTTGATCTACTATATGAGACTCAAGCACTGCCATTGCGTATGATTGCTTGTCACGTTCACCGAGTCCGCCATACGTCAGATACTGTAAATAGTGAAGGAACGGACGTGCAGCAACCTCAGCGCTATCCATCCATTGTTTCTTCGTGTAATTTCTCTGTGCAACTTCCGCTTCAGTAATACCGCGATACATTTCAAACCACAGTATATATGGAGCGCAGTGCGCTTCTTGTCGAACAAACTTTACACAGCATGCGAATGGTGGTTCATTGAATTCCTTGTCACTGTTATCTGAAATCATGTTCGCAAACATCTCGAGATCACTTTTTCCTGGTATACTTCTACATCCACACACAGACTTGACCTTGCTATGATACCTCCTCTCCAAGTCCTCCAGCACTCTTACTGCCGCGTGAAAATATCCTAAACAGTACAACATGGAAGCCAACTTTAAGCGACTAGAAGCTACATCCGTATTAAATGAATATTGGAAACGCATGATAGTTTCGCTGAAAACAGGGTTCCGTCGTCGCAAACACTCAGATGATTGCACTGAATTGTGTAAAGCGTACAGTTGATTAATAAAGTCTAAAGCAACGGTCTTGAAATTGACATTCCTTGAGTAAACTAAAACTGTGCGTAATTTATATTTGATACATTGCTCGAAGGTTATCTTCGAACTTTGCATCGCATTTGTTATAATGATTAAGTACTTAAGAAAGGATTGCAACCACTCAAACTTCAGTAATAACCTGATACTGTATTGAAAGCATACACGTCCAGGTTCACCATCTCCGGCCTGTCCGATTCGCCGTATACCACAAGCTTGTAGCCGACATCCTAAGTTATCTAGTTCTATATAAAACACATCTTGTAAATTGTTCTTTATCATGGAGTCCACATACTGTAAAAGGCGTCTCTGTTGCACTATAGACAGTTTCCCGTCAAACAAGTTCACTCCTTTTATGATATAATGGGGGAATCTTGCCAATCGCAGCCATTTCCTTAATTCGTGTAAACATAGTAAAAGTAGAAACATGAGGTTATGTTCCTTCCAAAAAGAATGATGGGTTCTCTCTATGGTGTAGAACATTAAAGTTTTACAATGGAAACTTGTTATAGAATCCCCAACCGTTTTATTAAATAAGGATTGCTTAATTAATTTTAAAACAATGTAACATTTTATTTGTGTCATATTAAAACTAAACATCAACATTCGTTCTATAACGTTTGGAGACAGTCTCCATTCTTCACGCTTGTAATCACTGTCCGAATGACCGGCAGGTACGAGGAAAGACGGAGCTACCCGTGCAGCCTCCAGTAATTGGACGGGCGGCCAGTGTCTACCTCTACATCTGTCTATCCAGTGCTGTATTTCAGGAACAAGTTTGCAAACGTGAAAAGCCTGTACAATATCCCAATTGGCCTTATGACTCACAGAAGGTCCATTTTTGATAGGTACCTCCCCTAGCTGTGATATTCGATGCTCTTCATCCTGTTTCCATCGTTCAGAGCTAAACAGTACTTGCCCAGAATCTTTCCTTACACACCTGTCATCGCAAATACGGGTAACCGGTTCCGGTGTGTATCTTTTGCTGACCTGAAGTAAATACTGTTGAGGTGGATTGCTGTTATCATTAAGCATCAGACAGTTAGCGAATCCAAACTTCCAGTCTGTCCAGTGCGTCATAATATTCATTTCGTTATGACTGTTAAGCAAATCAATATCAGAATTGAGACCAGGAGTTGTGGTTCCCTCAGATTGGCTTCCGAAATGAAAACTTTCAATTTTGTGTCCTGCTAAGTGTCTTGTTATCGTGTCCATGCGCTCTCTCCTCAAAAACGTTTTTCTCCGCTCCATAACAGTACATTTTCCGGCTCCAATGTCATCCAATACATCTGACATCCGGATAGACCAAGCCGGGAAGTACTCGGGAAGCTAGTTACAAATGAAAAATCAATGCAAGAAGTTGTTGCATATTATTGCGAAAATAATCATCAAAGAAAGCAAAAATTATAAACAAATTCAAGTTTAAGAATATAAAGCATACGTGTGTATTGATTTAATCCTCAGTGCAGGCTGACAGCCGCAATCGTTTAGTCTTATAACGTCTTCTAAGATTAATTTTGATTGAGTTGAAAGCATGTTACCAATTTCATAATTATATAGTGAACGCATGAATTATATTAAACCCTTAACTTTACAAAACAATATTAATCACAAATATGGCATGCGTATGGAATTTAATAATGTTTTAAATAAGTATTGACAGTTTATCTAAACTGAGCCATCGTGGTCTGTCTATATTCGGCGTCTGGCGTCATTCGTCGTGGGGTGTCATTTTTTCAATACAAAGCTCAAAACCATTCTAGAGACCACAGTTTTGCATCACTCCGTCACAATAATTATGTTAAAGCTATCTTAACTAGTCGAATATACATCACATTTCCCACAAACTAAGTCACTAGGTCGAAATCTCAGACATAACAAACAAACTCGGTAACCAGCTAGAAGGAACATTTGCGATTAAATCTTTACGAAAGGTGGAATGTATGTTTGAATTGACACTATCTAGGCGATGTTTGAATCTTGGTTACATTTGTCTAAACACTAGGTCATCTGGTCAAATATGAAAAAAAAAGTTACCAGTCTATGGCCAAATTTATGACAGAATAAGTATCTTGAAAATACATCGAAAACGGTAGACTCTATCTTTGTCCGAAACAAGATCACGAGGTCATTTCTTAAAAAAAACCTTGTTATCACAATAGAAGCCACATATATAATTCAATGTAATGATCCTTGGTCAGAACATTAATTATAATACATCTATGCATGGGTGACGAGTGTATAAAAACAAGGTCACACTGTCAACTCTGAAATTATTTTTTTACAAAGCTAAGAGCCACATTAATGATTCAATCTTTATGAAACTTAGTTAGAATGTTTACTTTGACGATTCTACAAAGGCTGAGTCCAAAGCACACATGTATGTCCTTAAACTATGTCACAAGCTCAAATAAAAGAAAAACCTTGTTACTCCCCTACAAGCCTTACCTATTACATATCATTAGTAAAACATATCAAGAAAGTACATCTTCAAACAATCAAGACCAGCGTCGCATCAAGGTTGTGTGTGTTTATACACTAGTCACACGGTCAAATATTTGCAAAACTTTGTCAGCCTTTTAGTAACCACATTTATAACTTAATCTTGATAAAACATGATAAAAAGTTTTATCTTGAGAGTATGCATGCCAAGTTTTTATGTATGCCAAGTGTTTAAAAAAAAACTTAGTCACCACGTCAAGCATTAATTGTACCACCCTAGACGTCATAGTCATGATTCAGTAATGATTAAGTAATGAGGTCAATTTATCTAAACAATATCTTCACGAAGTTTGAATCCAGATCAAATATGTTTACAAATCAAGTCACCGTTTCAAATATTTGACACAACACTAAAACCATATTACCACTCTACAAGTCACATGTATGAACATGGTCAGAATGTTTATCTTACAATATCAGGGCCATGCTTGAATCTGGGTCGCTTTGCTACAAACACAATGTAACCTGGTTTCGTCTGCTAAAATTGGTGTACCATGAATTTAGATGAGCGCTTTATAGCTGTAATAATCCTCTAGTGGGTATTTCTAATAATTGTGTTATTTACACAACGCACATCCCATAAGTGTATGTAGATCTTTAAATATTTGCACAAAATCAAATACGTGTCGTATTTAAATAAAGTTTGCATGTGCGTCTTTTCGTCCATGCATATGTCTGTAAATACATACAAATTGCTATCTAAGACCTTTATCACTTGATACAAATCTGATTGACTGTCAGGTAATATCTTAACTCTAATTCTTGATTACGAATTTTGAAGAACAAACAATTAGTAAGCGCAACACGATGTTTATTCGGGCATAAGACTAAAATTTAAGCCGTCCGTTGTCAATCTCCGTTTTATATACAAGTAACACAAATCATGTATTGTATTCGTTTAAAGCAAGTTTTATATAAAATCTATGGCTCGCGTATGAGATATAAAACGAAAAACAATTCCTGTAGTGCATTACCTGCATTCTTATCGCTAGAGGTTGATCCCGTCTGTACTTCGACCGCTTCGATGGAGTTTTTCTTACACCAATATTGCACGTTGAACAGGGATTAAGTACCTTAATTAAATATATGAATTACATGAAAAGTATATTAAACCATGTGTTCGATACAAAATACAAAATATAGTGTTTGGATCTAACATTTTCATTACCATTTAACGTTTTATAATAAAAAGAATCATTTGAAAGTCTGCTAATTTGCTACACGGGAAATATTATAATGTTCATTTCCATCTTGACTATATGACTTGACTAAAAGCTTGTTAAACAAGCACCGGAACAGAATACCGATGTTTATTACCGCAGTAATGAATGCTTACACGAAACGTATTACGAGTCTATCAGGATTTTATAAATAATGTGTCTATATTTCTAATGTATGTGTTTGTTAGCGTTAATTAATCGTTACCGTTTAAATGTCCGGCATTTATTCATCATTTCAGTGAAATTTAATATCACACAAAACACGTTGAAAAGTTTGTAAACTTAAATATTTATAATGCACTTCACTTGAGGTATAACTGGGATACACAATACAGACATGTCAAATATTTAAACTCAATTACCGCTGATTTAAGTGAAAATATTTGACCTATTTTTTTCTCAAATTTCCAAATTGAAAACTTTTTTTTTTAAACAAAATGGCTTGGTCAAAATATGATTCAGAATAACCTATAGTTTTTTATTTATCTTTGGGATAATAGCCACGTGCCGTATTGGAATAAAATCACTGATTTTTGCAATGTTTCTTATATAAAAAACACACATACTTTGTGTTTTGTCCCCGTTTCCCGAGGCAACGTCGGCACATCATTTAAGCTATCCACAATTCTTCTCGCATCACGTACTCCATCCATCTTTTGAAACCTGGAATATGTCATGAATGATTGACCTGGTTATAAAAAGTTTTAGAGTTTGTAAATTGATGCATCAACAAAATGTAAAATAACACACACATCTATATTTGGTTAACACTTTTAGGCTCAATTGATTGCTACACATTGCTACACATTTTCTTTCCGGAACGGACATATATATAATTTGGAAAATGTTTTGCGGTCTACAAAGCAATGATTTAAAAGATGATTCCTTCATATATGTTTGCTTCAATATGTTTTGAGACCTCTTCTTTTTAATTTCATAAGTTATAAATACGGACCGATGTATCTACTTGTTTTGTTTTGAAGTTATTTTTAATTAATCCGCCATTTTAAGCAGAACGGACTGTATGATGACATAATGATGTTTATGATTTAACATGTGAAATAGTGATTATGCAAACTGACCTTAAACTTGCTCATCCACACGATGGTTTAATTAACACGAAATTTTGAAGTGAATCAATTAGATGTGAGCGTTGATTAAAAGTTGAAATACAAATCAAAAGATTTATATAAAAATAGTGCATACTTATAAAGTGTTCATTTTCTCGCCGCATAATAAAAAAAAATCTAACATCCCTCTGTGTTTTTTTAATCCGATATCGTTTTTGTGTTTTTCATCATTGTGTTGCCTTTTATGCGAGATTTAGTTGAAATGTGAACGACTGAGGCATATTTACTGAATTAAAAGGATTTTTGTCGAAATTCAAGTTTGTTTTTCTTTTTATGTTAGAAGCATTTTCGTTGCAATAATGAGATAAATTTAACGGCAGTTTTTAGTAAAGTACACAAATGTTTATTATTTTTGATACCAGACTGGCAGATTCTAAAAGAACCGAAAGGCTAAAAGATACTTGAAAATCTTGACGTTTCATGATAGAAACACGTTGTTTTTGGATTTATTTGTATATCACACAACGAGTAAATTTTCGTGTATATTGTAAGTACTGTTCGATTCGTCCAAGCGTTTTTTTTATCTGCATCACTAATACGCCTAAATTATTATCCAACCAAATATGAAGCAAATAACAACTAAACATTTTTCGAAATGGCATTTGTATTTGTCACGAGTTTATTCTTTTATCGCATAATATAATTTTAAAGTAAAAATCCAGCAGATATGGGTCATCACTTTGTTTTATGTCCGTTTAATGTGCTCAACAGCAATATTAATATTTTTTTTTTCTATGCGAAGTAACATTCCATGATGAAAATAAAAACAAATAATTCTTACCGTTAAAGAGCACTGGTTATTATCAAAATATACATTGAATCCCGATATAAATAAAAACATAAATTAGTTCGCCCTTGCCTAACTGTTATATAGTCAGCTAATATATATCCGTTTTATTTTTTGTCAATTCATTCCTTCTTTTTTTCTAAGTACAATCAATCCTCCATTTCCGTCTCACAACCACGTATCCAGTTCCGACGCACTTCACAATTGTAAGGCTTGTACGGAGACAGTTTGTACATAACCTTAATTGTTGCTATTGTGTCATATAAAGAAATGATTTATTCGTCAAACAAATGCATGTATACCATTTTGCTGTCAGCAAGCAATTGTAGCTCCAAAATGAGGCTTCAGAACGAGCGATTTCCACGCGCGTTTTTTTTTTTGGCTTACAATTTGGAGATATTTATTCTGTTATTAATGTTGGTGTTAATTTGCGAACTTATGTATATTTTATTCGCAACAATCATCGCTATGACTTTCCAATTGTATTCAAGAGAAACGGCATTATGTAACGGACACGAGCGCTTATCATTTCTATTGATTTTTCGGGTGTAGGTGTTGTATAAAACATATAAAATTTAGTATAATCCCAGTACTAAAGTAAATTTCTTGAAATGATGTGATTCGCCGTACAAGAACTAATTTTGACAAGTAAACTGACAACAGATTTCGTATTCCAAGTATTTCACGCAAACTGACCCACAACTTGCTAAAGCACACGATGGTTTAATAAAGGCGAAGTTTGAAAGTGAATCAATTAGATGCGAGCGTTGTATAAAAGTTTAAATGCAAATTAACCGATTTATACTAAATATAGTGTATACTTCTCAAGGGTTCATTTCCTTGTCGCATAAAAACAAAATAGAAATCTAACATCCCACTGTGTGTTTTTTTCCGATATCATCTGTGTGTTTTCAAAATCGTGGTGCCTAACATGTTAGATTTAGTTGAAATGTGAACGTATGAGGTATTTTTACAGAATAACAAGGATTTTTGTCGATATTTAAGATTTTTGTTTTTCGGTTTAAATATAAGAGTATTATTTTTGCAATAATGAAATAAATTTATGACGTTTCATGGTAGAAACCTAATGTACTTGGATGTATAGTTGTATTACACAACGAATAAATGTTCGTGTGTGTTGTAAATACTTTTCGTGTCTTCCAAGCGTTTTTTTTATCTGCATCACGTATACGATGCAATGAATATCCAACAAAATGTGTCGTGTTCTGAGAAAACTGGGCATAATGCTTGTGCGTAAATAGTCATCCCAGATAAGCCTGTGCAGTCCACACAGGCTTATCCGGGACGACAATTTCCGCTTTTATGGAACTTTTTGTTTAAATGATGTCTCTTTTTAGCGAAAATCCAGTTTAGNATATGATTCATAACCTAGTTTCATGTCCGTGTAACGTCCTCAACAGCAATATTGATCATTTTCCCTATGCGTAGTAACATGCCATGATGAAAATAAAAGCAAAAAAATCTAACTGTTAACGAACACTTGTTATCAGCAAAAATTAAACATTGTAACATGAGATAAATAAAACATAATTTTATTCCGCCCTTACATATCTAAATTCATAGTTAGCTCATATATATCCGTTGTATTATAGTTCAAACATTTCTTTGTTTGCTAAGTATCATCAATCCTCCAGTTCCGGCTCCACTTATCAAGCACACTTCAAAATTGTAAGGCTTGTACGGAGAGAGAATGTACATAAACTAAATTGTTTATATTGTGGCATGTAAAGTTATGATTCCTTCGTCAAACAAATGCATGTATAACATTGTATTGAAATCCTGGTCAGCAAACGATTGTAGCTGCAAAAATAGGCTTCAGAACGAGCGACTTTGATGAGCGTTTTTTTATTGCTTACAAGTTGGAGATCTTTATTCTGTTTTTTTTTCTTTAGTACAAAATAACAAAAAAGTTGGTGTTATTTTGTAAACATATGATTATTTTATTCGCAACAATCATCGCTATGACTTCCCAATTGTATTTAAGGAAGAGAAACAGCATTATGTAACGAAAACTAGCTAATCATTTCGATTGATTTTTCGGCTGTAGGTGTTTTCTAAAAGAAATCATAATTAGTATAATCTCGGTACTTCAGTAAATTTTGACAAGTAAACTGACAACATATTTCTTATTCCAAGTATTTCAAAGAAATACATCTAAAACATTAGTAATAAATCCATAAAAGGCACATATTATTATGCAAATAATTAGTTGAAAACGGAAAAAAAAATAATTTCATTTACCTAGAGTAAGTTGATTACCACTACGCAACTCCTTGAATGCTTTGAGCTGTTATAAGTATATACGTACATACGTACAGCTCAAAGTTCATCTTGCAAACAACATTTAAAAACAATATATCTAGTACATCGAGTTTAATAAACCCAATACATCGTAACAAACACAACATTAAAAAACAACATTTAAAAACAATATGTCCTTCTTATGTCTATAAAGTCGAGTTCATTCAACCAAATAAATCGGAACAAACACAATACCTTTTACCGTCTACATCAAATTGCGTGTCTTTTGTGGAGAAATACAAGAAACGTTATCCAATCTAAAGCGGAAGTTTTGAATTGACGGTTAGAGCAAAGGAAATGAAAAAGGTTACGCTGCACTATTTTTTTCCACACGAGTGTCTGATGGCTTTGTCTGTTAATGGTAGTTGAATGTATGTAGTGTTTAACAGTGTAATTTGAATAAGGTACATATGAGAGTGTTATCGGTGCTATAAATTAATTGCTACGTGGTGTAAACACACTGAACGGAATAAATTGTTGCGTTTTTTCATTGGGTTAAAATCACGAAGCAATTCAGAATATCTCTGCGTTTTCAATGGCAAAAACGTAGACATTTTTTGGAACAGTTGACGTGTTTAAAAATTGCATTACTATAATATTCTGCAAGCACACCATATCACGAAAGTAATTTTAATTTTCGCAAAAGGGACATATTTATGATAATTTCCAGTCAGTTTTATGTGTCACATATAACCGATTAAAGTGCCGCTGGGATTGCAGTCGGCGGTTTAAATGAGAAATGCAATTACCAGTTGCAACTCCCAGCAACCCGGAGGTCAGTAGCTGAAATTTGGATTATTGCAACTTAACATTTTTGTAGGATCAGTAGCTGGGAGTTTGATTATAGAAACTACACATTATTGATGACCGAAGAAGGTTTTTGTATTTCAAAATAAGTACAATTTCAATCGTCGACGAATATTTGCCATCGTCACGTCATGGCTCTCTACGTGATGGCTATTTAACGATGTTATTGATCAGGCTTTCCCGTCCGCAAAGGCAAATTAGAAACGACACTTTCCGACTGGATTTTGGTTATGAGGGGACTTCCTGAAAACAAACATTTCCGTTAAATCAGAAAGTGTTGTCCTTGATTAACCTATGCGGACTGCAAAAGCATAAAGCCCGATTTTATCAGAGCGCGGCTAAAATTTAAAGTGACGAACGCGGGATTACTACGTTTGAAAAACAGCTATTTAAACGGAATCATGAATAACAGATAATGTTTGTACGGTTTCTAATATTTGGCGCTATCAACGTTTTAACAGATATAGATGACTGATTTTGCCCTTATTTTGAGATCTACAACAACATCCAGCAAATAATGGACTATAAACGGGATCCACATAAAAAACACAACAAGATATCTGACGGGTTTGCAACTTTATGCGCTATTCTATCCCTCGAATCGCAACTGTAAATAATATGACCGCGCGGCTGTCAAGTGCTATGATTGTAACAATTCCTCTTAAAAGGGTCGGGTCGGGTTCTCCTAGCCAAACGGCCATTGTGAAGGTTTTCAAATTTTCTTCCGTGTACTAGGATTACCTCCCCTACCCCACACACACAAGAACAGTAGAATGAGAACACACCAAAATTATTTCATGATATACGGTTAACCAAACATGAGTAATTATAAAGCGATCGACATTTGCTACTTAACGATCACCAATAACCAATAAAACACAAACCGCAATAGCGACGTTCATCTGTTATCCAGCATTGGTCAATTAGAAGCGGCAAAACATACGCAAATAATGCAAATGAATCGGACAAAAAGTTGCGAGTCCATGGCCGAATGAACATTCACAATCTGTATTTAACTTAATACTAGATAGTCGTCATTGGACACTTCGAGCTTGACAGATAAAGAACAAACATTGGTCTAGTGGTAACACACTGGTTCCATATCTCAGGGTCCCTCGCTCGGCCCTTACATACAACATCACCGAGGTTCATCGCGCAGTGTGCTTTACACCGGGTTATAAAACGCGGTTCGTCTCCGGTATCTCGCACTTCCCCCGATACCATACGTATTAGTGCGTCGATCGATTAAGATTATCTGGACAAATTAGAGTAGACAATGAGAAGGAAATGAGACGATTTCAAAATTCTAAGAATTTTACCGAAACGATTGTTGTTTCATTATTTTGTATTGAATATTTTATTTATATATGTATAAATGTAACACCACTGTATTAAATACAATAAATGTGCGTATTCCTTTCACTTGACTTAAGCTCAAATTATTATTTTGTTCTATCCTCCCTTGTTATGTTCTCTAAAGTGGCCTGGAGTACAAACAGTTATACAGAGATGTTGCAAATTCATCTTACCCATGTTTCTATATACAGAATTGGGCAACCTTCTCAATTTAAGGCATTGTTATGGAACTTGGTCAGCGACCTCACACATTTCGCGCAAACACATGTGTGAAATATCAATTGAATACAGAAACAGAGATATGGAGATGTTGCAAGTTTACCTTAGTAAAGTACCAAGTAAAAAAGAGGAATTCTTCGGCTTTATTGCTGGTCATGGATATGTAACTTGGTCAGTGACCTCACACAATTACCCCGAACACATGGTTATTTTTTTATGAAAACCGGTAATATACTTATAGAGATACGGGGATGTTGAAAGTTCTAATAACCTAATTTTGTAAGTTCATGTAGAGGTTTAAAGCTTCTTAATTTCGAGTCAGAGTAAGTTGCCCTATACAACGATACCAAACACACGTGAGCAATTTCGATTGCAGTAGAGAGTTATGGAACTTGGTCAGTGACCTCGTACAACGACTTCTAAAACGTATTTGAACCAGAAAATTACGCAGACCCCGAAACCGACATTTGGCTGAGTTTGTATAGCTCGGACTATTTGGTGAGTAGTCGAGCTTAAATGAATAATTGATGTACATATACGAGTTTGCATAACAAGAAAATAGTACTTCCCATCATACACCGCATGAAAATACACATGTTAGGTCAGAAACCACTCATGTTGTCACAGTAAGTATGGTGGAAAATATCATAATTAGAGCATCTTTGTAGCATTTAGGTTTTTTTGTTGATGTTTTTTAATCGCTTACGGTAGAATAATGTTTGGAGATATTCGGCTCTCAATTTTGAAGAACAAAGAAGAAGGCTGATGTTGTTGAGAGAGTATTTTGCGATGTCAATAATTCTGTAAATTAAACAATATCTTACATTTTTTAACACAATCATGATTTTACTCTTTCAAAACAACAACCACACAACATTTAATAAACATGCAATATTTATAAACGCACGATTAGTATACTTACTTTCAGCATTGTCGCGATTAGGCTTCACGAGCAGAGCAGTCAAGTGATTGTTTTTTATATACGTGACTGACGTCATATATGACGTTTATATTGAGTAAATGTTTGACGTTTATTGTATTATTTTTTATTAAGACATAAAATGTTGAGTTCAAACTTAATGACAAATACATAGAACACCAGGTAAGTTTTGTATGCAGATCGGATTAATTACTAGCCAAAAAACAAGAAGGCGTGTGGTACAAGTTTGCTTTAACTCGGAAAACGTAATCTAAAATAACACATAGTATCTATATATCAAAATCGCAAAATGCAAAATTCTTATTCTTATGTGAACATTAAAGAAAATCGTGTACGATGATAATATTTAACAACAAAGACGCAAGTAATATTTGGTTGGCAAATGTGCGAGTTAATATAACATGCAACTCAAATGTAACCCGAAGAAAACTTACTGATAACACAATGTGTATCGTAAACAAATACTTTCACATTTAGTTTTTTGTTGTATTCTAACGTCTTATAAGACGTAGCACACGCTGCACGTGCCAGTTAGCAGCATTGTTCGTATAGTACCATCTCAACGAGGCCCCATAGTAAAATAACGCCCTGTTAAGTGCAGTCTTGGTGTGATACATGTTTATAATAAACCTGTCGAGATAACACACTGTTTGTCAATTGATTTGTTTTTCAACTGGAATGGCTGACCCAAGTTTATGTGTATTATTGTTTGCTTTCTGCAGTCATGCGAACATTGTCCGGCCACATAATTTGTGTAGTTATTGTTAAAACAATCCTTTCTATTGCAATTTTACTCCTAACTTTCGTTCAAGTATGACAGTTGTCGGTTACTGGAATAATTATGACCCCTTAGAACTGGTTATCCATGTACCCCATGAAAAGTGTGAGGTGACCGCCGTGATGTGAAACTGTTGAAAACAGCAAAAACAAAATTTGTATAGATAAACTAATTGTATAGATAAACTAACTTATTGTATAGATAAACTAACTAATTGTATAGTTAAACTAACTTATTGTATAGATAAACTAACTAATTTTATAGTTAAACTAACTAAGTAAAGCATGTGCAGCTTTAATAAACATATTAACAAGTCAGATATTGAGCGAGCGTTAAGCTTGATATTAATAGTTGGCTGTATCTGTTGATAAGGTCTAATCATCATAAATTAAGATAGCTCATCACAACTTTCCGACTGCGTATATTGATTGTAATCGACACCTGCTGATAGTAATTATGATAACACACATCGTTGTACAAGACATGAATTGGTTCTGTCCAAATTGTTTGTATGTATTGGAAAGTGTGCTAGCGGTGGTTTTGCTAGTGTGTTAAATATAAGTGTATGTATGAATTAAAGCAAACGATTCTTTCATATAATTCAGCGTTATTCCCAGTATTTACTTAGCTGCCTTTACATTTGATTATAGTCTACGATGAAGTAAATCACATAATCTACACAATTGTGTTTTACCATTGTTTTTGCTAAACAACTAGTTAATACATTTTCAAAATGGGTAACGTGGCAGAAGTAAAAGATTACTGTGGCCAAATTTATAATATATATATATATAACGGGGTGGAACAGTCCTACATAAATATAGAAGGTAACCTAGCTGAAATATCTAAACATCATACCAAAATATTTAACTTGTCTAAAAGAAAATTATCCGATATTGAAAATAAAGTCTCGTTGAGGTCTCTTATATGTTCACCAACACCTATTCATACAAGTAATGCATTTGAGGTAAATAAAGATATAGATAATTTCCATCGAACTTTAAGGTTAAACAAATATTTTAATTATAACCAAACATCAGATAACATATCAATAGTTAAAAATAAGAGTAATTTTTTACCACCAAGAAACAGAAACGAAACATTAGAAAAATACATTGATGCAACTTAAACTTTGTGTTCAGAATACAATCGTCTAGAAAATAAAATTAAACACAAAATAACACTAAAAGAAAGGCATGCGATTAAATTACTATCTGAAGATAACGATATTATAATTAATGAGGCCGACAAAGGCGGTGGGATTGTCATTATGAACACGGATTGTTATGGAAGACAAATTGGGGATATGTTAAACGATATTGATTATTATAAGAAAAACCTAATTCGGGTAGCCAACAAACATTTACCAAAATACGAACATTAATCCATATCAAAACTAAATTAACTAATGATGCAATAAATTATCTCTTAACATTTGAATGGAAAACATGGACTCCCAAAGATACACAAAAGCAAAATTATCCAGGACGTAGTTAAGAAATCTAACTCAGAATAGATTGAACCTTTAGACCCAGAAGACTTAATTTGCATACCTATTGTTGCGGGTTCAAGTTGTGAAACTAATAGACTAAGTAATTTATTAGATATTCTGCTTAAACCTTTTGGTCAGCATATGGACAGTAATGTAAAACATTTACCTAAGCAAGTACCAAAAGAAACTATTTTAACATCGTTTGATGTTATAAATCTATACACAAACATACCACACATGTTAGGATTAGAGGCAATAGATTATTGGTTGACTAAATATCCTACTTTTATAAACCAGCCTTTTTCAATGCTTTTTATAAAGGAAGGTCTTCAAATAATTCCTGTAAACAACAATTTTCGCTTCAACGACAGATTTTATAACCAAATAAAAGGAACAGCTGTGGGTACTACGGTAGTCCCTACATATGCAAATTTAGAAGTGGGATATTTAGAACAGAACTTGTATCATCAAATCAAAATAACATATGACAAATATTTTGTTTCCGTTTTTAAAACATCTTGGAACAGGTATTTAGATGGCCGCTTTTTGTTCTGGATTAAAAATATAAATGAAAAACATGCGTTTCAAAGTATACTTAATAATTTTATAAAATGGAACCTTAATTTTAAATATTTCCATGTTATAATTTATATTCCGACTCTGTTTCAGCTAGGTTATCAAAGAACAATTTTTTATTGATTTATTTAAGCAATTGTGAAATTCATTGTAATAATTTGACGTTTGACGTCATAATATAAGTAACGTCATTTGGCGTTGTTACTTTGAAAATTTCACGTTGTTGTGTATATT
>VMBQ01002589.1:30425-124667 GCA_007657795.1 Dreissena rostriformis | reverse complement strand
TTATATAAGCTAAGATACATCATATACCATTTAATTAATAATCCACACACTACCAATTAAATGGAGTACACAAGTTAAATTATACGAAATTGAATTATTATAATTCGGATGTCACCCAAAAAACAGACACATTTTTACTATTTTAACCACATAAGTAAAAATGAAAAAAGTTCTGTCGAATACAATTCTAAGAAACTGCTCAAATATTTGTATCTAGGTGTTGTGATCATAAAAAGAAGAAAAAAAGGGGGGTAACCGCACTTTAAAGAGAGAATTATTTATTAAACAATCACTGCCGTCTATGTCAAATTTCATAAAATACGGCAATTAATCGAACCCAAGTTCCTGTTTATAGATTGCTTGAAACATGCATACATATTAGCAATTGTTTACAATCTTAACTGGGATCAATATTTAATCATACAGTATCAAACTCAACATTAATCACCAACAACGTAAAAGGACTTGTTCACAAATTTTCGCATGTTTTTAAGTTTATGATTAAATGCCTTATATTGATTATTGTAAGCAATCGAACTACAGAGCTCAGTATAAAACAAGAATGAAATTAAAAAAAGAAAAAAAGAAAACAAATGTAACGGCGACTGGGATCGAACCACTGACATTTGTAAAAAAAAGCGATCGCCTAACCCACTCGGCCATCTGTGCTGATATATATGAAAATATTGGGTTGTAATACTAGCGATAATCGGTGTTGCTATAAATATATCCTCGGCTTAATAAACTTCCATAACACCCCTTAAAAACTGATACAAAAAATATTTGTTTATTTTAAAATATATTACAATGATACAAATCTCAATCACTGTAGAATATTCCATCTGTTGAATACGTATCAAAAACATTATTACTATCGATACAATCAAACAAATAAATACAAATGTTCTTTGTCTATATTAACCGAAAGGATTTTTTTCCGAATTACTGAAAACAGATATTAAAAATATTAACTAAAACACACTGTTTAATTGTGTTTTTCTTAACTAAAACCATTGGAACCTAACCGGGGCAACTGTTCGTTTTGTGTGTAAAAGATACAAAAAGGATATTTGTTTGCTTTCGGGGTAATATCGTAAAATTGGTATTTTCACGGACGCTTGAGCGAGTGCAAATGTGAACATAGTCTCACTTCACTGAGAAAACAGTGGACGGTAATACCCGAAATCAAACAATTTTTTTATACTCAATGCTTTTATTTTTTTTCCTTTTAGTCACTTTTAAAACGTTTCATATCCGTACTGTTTCTCATGAGGCGTAGTAATTGGGTTAAGAAATCCTCATTCCAGCGCCATGATGCATTATACTAAATGCGCGAGTGGATTTAAAAAGTTATTCGTAAAGCCCTAGTCCCATACAGATGCCGGATCACCACGGCTCATATCCGTGATGATCCGGCATGTGAACCGTGTAGCCGCCGTGTAGCTCCTTGTCGATCCGTTTAGGTCATGGGAATATCCTAAGCGCTCCGGGAGGCCTGTTGATCCGTGACAATCCGGGATGATAGCACTATCCGGGTTGGTCCGTGTAGCTGCCGTGTGTGGTTTGGAGAGAGCCGTAGAGGGTCCGGGGACAACTGTATTACTGCCCGTGTGCGTCCTCGACAGTCTGGGAACACATTTCAGACCCCTGTCCTTCAAGGACCGTGACGGCAGTTGTACGGCTGTCTCCTGTGCGAACGATGATGCAACATGGGCGCAGAGATGACGAATGAGGGCAAGATGATGCTGATGAGATTCCAGCTTCTACTGCAAAAAGCTCATGTTGAAAACAGTTTCCTGATTGCTTAAGCGAAGCTATGACAGAAAACTAGAAAATTCGCGAAACATTTTTATCTAAACCAGTGAATACAATGAAAAGGAGAACCATATGGGTCATACAATGGCTCGCCAGACAACCAGGCCTGGTTGATTATGTACGGCTGATGGTCGAACTCAAGAAAAAAAGACGCAAAAGGCTTCTTTAATATCCTGCACATAGGCTATCAAATATAGCAAGAGATCCTGACACGTATTGAGCAAAGAATCAAGCAAAATATATAAAACTGCAGGAAGCATCTGACAGCTGGCATTAAGTTTGCAATTCCATTGCGGTACCTAACATCGGATACAGTTACCACTGTCTGATGTATGTCTTTCGGGTCTTAAACAGCACCATCTTCAAGATCATCCTTCAGGTTTGCGATGCGTACTTCTAGAATTTGATGAGGAACCAATGCCCTGTCCTGAAACGCCAGATGAGTAGAAGAGCATCGTTAAGCAGTTCGGCGACCTAAAGCAGTTGCATTAATGTGTGGTTGTATTGGACGGGAAGCAAATCGCCGCACATTGTCCTCGGTGTGGTAGTTCCGTGTACTACAACTATTTCCATTCCATAATCCTCACGGCCTTGGTCGACGCCGACTACTAATTCATTTGGGTTGAATAAGGAAGCAACGGTTTTCGTGTTCAACATAGGGTTCTCATTAAACCAATCGGCCATGATGACCTCCTTTTTTACTTAAAAGGACGAGGGACGTCTTCTTTTTTCTTTAGGTGTCAGTTTCTGTCAGTGGTGCTGATGGTTGTTGATCTACTTGTTAATGTAAAGGCAATCTTGATCTGGGCCTCGAGTTTGTCTTTATCGGTAGCGGGTGCTCACTGTGACGATCTTTTATGAACTGGAAGGCCGACTTTGACAATACGCTTCATTGTAGGTGGCATTGGACGTTTCAGATATGTATACGATGTTACACCTTCGAGATTTAATTGCAGAATGATGGAATCACCGAAAATCAACCTGCGTTTATATAAGTTAGTGTTGGTCCGGCGCAGATCGTGTTTGGTCCGTATTGATGCCGTGTTAGTCCTTGTCGTTGTTATGGAGGTCCGGGATGATCCGTGTAGATGCCGTGTTTATCCGTGCCTCTACCGTGTGGGTCCGTAGCTCTGTCGTGACTGTCCGGGACAGTCCGCGTGGGCGCCGTGTTGATGGCGTGTGGCTGCCGGGTTGGTCCGTGTGAATGCCGTGTTGTCATCGGGTTGATGGTCTTTGGAAGACCGTCGACGCTTAAAAATCTAAAAAGGCCAAGGATCGTCCCGGTTCGTCCCGGTTCTTGATTCGGGGGGATCCAGAGCGATCCGGGACTTCCGTGTCCATCCTTGCTTATATGGGGCTGAGGCTTAACAAACAAAACTGTCGATGTGGAACATGATTAATGGGGAGGAAGTTAATAAGTTTAATCGAGACATTATCTGATAGTCACCATAGTTAAATAATACGTATAAGGCTAAATTTGTGTGGATTAAAAAGGTAAGACACTTTATGAAAAAAAACGGACTTTACCAAATGTTTAAAATCGACGATACTTTGTACTCCTTTGTACATTCACTTCTGTTTAAGATATAATTCGTGTACGTTATAGATTGTTGTCGAATATCCCTCGGCCGGAAGTTTAGATTCGTAGGGATTAAATCACGAGTGCGAAGCATGATTCGAACACGGTTTTTACTAAAGATTTATACAATGTATCTAAGTTTTCTTGTGTACTCTTTTATGTGAAGTTCCGCACATAAAAATAAATTTCGGCTGTTCTGTCGATCAGATCTCCGCCCTCAATAACAGCCAAACTGGATGGAAAAAACGTGTCATTTCTCCCGTTTGTTTAAATAAGAACAACAACAACTTGTGTAATCTTACATGTTTACATTGTACACTTTTAATTAACGCAAGAGTGTTACAGCTATAACGGCTATCACTATCCACGCAAATTATGCATGCACAACTATACAAAAACTAATTGCACATAATAAACAAAACATTTAGCAGACTATACCTACTAATTAACATATTAAACATATAAAGCAGAAATATACAAACACAAATCAAAAAGGGGTGGACGGGTGTGGCAAAATTTTCTGATCAATAATAGATCGATCGTGTCAAACAATACTGTGACCCAAAACGCGCAAATCAGCTGTTTTATAAACTAGCGTATGCATACAATAATACATGAGTGGTCAAGCATGAAGGGACTCACTGGCTGTAATCGACAATTAATAGAGTTTATGGGAGAAAATGCTTAAAATTGGAATAAATTAACGATACTGTAAAGAACAAATTACAAATACGCTGGTGGAAAATATATCGGCATGTTTTGTTTAGTTACAGCGCGTGCTTCAAGTGTATAAGCTCCGCCCATAATTATTGCAGAAAAACCATAGACGATTTTCTTCTTTGTTTATATGAAATTTGGCACGTGCCGTGTAAGAATTGATGATACACTATGATAATTGTAACAATACATTCAACCTCAAATCAAATTAAATTTTCGAAAAAGTATTTCCGAGTCAGGCTAGTGATAATCATATGGATACTTTCTCCGATAATTTTTTATATTTTATCACTTACCATTAAATAATAACTATTATCGTGACCCTCCATGTATTTTAACTTCACCTAGAATAGATAAGGCGAACAAGACCGGAATTAAAGTATGGTATGTACTATTTTTCAGATGAAAACCTCATTATACCAAATCAAAAGGAAGCGGGTAAGCGGAGCAGTCTATATTTTGTACTAAACTCTTGTGTTTGATCAGATATTTTATCCATCAGTTGAACTGAATCATGTTTATTTATATATTGACATAAGACTTATTGACAATAGGAATGTGTAAATGTTGTACACTAGTATGCTCTAGTTCCGAACGTTAATTCTTAAGTAAGTCGGTTTGATGCGTATTGAAAATCGCAGTGACAGCACTTATTATCATAGGAAATTCGTATCTTAAGACATACATATTTTTTTGTAAAAGGAAAACCAGTTACATGTTTTATTTTAGAACACTGCAAAAATGAGTTTCACCTTTCACAGTTTTTTTTATTATTTATTTGTGTGGTTTTATTTTGGTATATCGGAATGCAATGAAGAGTTTACAAAACTTGAACACTTAATTGCATTGAGGAATTTGCTGTGCGAGGATTTCCAAGTGTTCTATTAGAATAACTGTTCGGACTGTATTTCATTTACTCGCAACATTGGTTAAACTTATAACACAACACTTTGATAATGTTCTTGATCTTTATTGTACCTTTTTAATAGTATTTTATATTTATTGTATTTCACCACAAGTTTCACAATGTATTCCAAATTAAACAGTTTTTAATTTTAATTTAACACATAATTTAAGGTCGTATTTTTAGCCAAAATGCAACTATTGGTAAGTCATTGCTGGTCTTAATGCAAGTGTTCCTAAAATCCCTAAAACTGCGAATTTCTAAAGTATCTGGTTTCTGTATCATTTCAAAGAGATAGCATTGACATTTTCCCTGATTACCATAAAGACAGAGCTTGGAAATGTAAACATCTTACCCGATTTGAACTAATTAATAAAGCCATTAACCCAAGTTTACTAGTTTATGTATTGGTCATGTATGGTGGATTATATTGCCTTAACTAGTTTATGTCTGGTAAATTACTGGTGAATTACTCGCATTTCGCGACACTTCCGCCAAAAGATCATGGTTATATAATCCACCATTCATGACCAATACATAAAATAGTCAAGGCAATATAATCCACCATACATGACCAATACATAAACTAGTCATGGCAATATAACCCATCATACATGACCAATACATAAACTAGTCATGGCAATATAACCCATCATACATGACCAATACATAAATTAGTCATGGCAATATAACCCATCATACATGACCAATACACAAACTAATCATGGCAATATAACCCACCATACATGACCAATACATAAACTAGTCATGGCAATATAATCCACCATACATGACCAATACATGAACTAGTCATGGCAATATAACCCATCATACATGACCAATACATAAACTAGTCATGGCAATATAAACCACATTACATGACCAATACATAAACTAGTCATGGCAATATAATCCACCATACATGACCAATAAATGAACTAGTCATTGCAATATAACCAACCATACATGACCAATACATAAACTAGTCACGGCAATATAACCCACCATACATGACCAATACATAAACTAGTCATGGCTATATAACCCATCATACATGACCAATACATAAACTAGTCATGGCAATATAACCCATCATACATGACCAATACATAAACTATTCATGGCAATATAACCCATCATGCATGACCAATACATGAACTAGTCAGGGCAATATAACCCATCATACATGAAAAATACATGAACTAGTCATAACAATATAACCCATCATACATGACCAATACATAAACTAGTCTTGGCAATATAACCCACCATACAGGACCAATATATAAACCAGTCATGGCAATATAACCCACCATACATGACCAATACATAAACTAGTCATGGCAATATAACCCATCGTTCAGGAGCAATACATAATCTAGTCATGGCAATATAATCCACCATACATGACCAATACATAAACTAGTCATGGAAATATAACCCAGCATACATGACGAATACATAAACTAGTCATGGCAATATTACCCAGCATACATGGCCAATACATAAACTAGTCGTGGCAATATAATCCACAATTCATGACGAATACATAAACAAGTCATGGCAATATAACCGACCATACAGGACCAATACATATACTAGTCATGGCAATATAACCCATCATACATGACCAATACATAAACTAGTCGTGGCAATATAATCCACAATTCATGACGAATACATAAACAAGTCATGGCAATATAACCGACCATACAGGACCAATACATATACTAGTCATGGCAATATAACCCACCATACAGGACCAATACATAAACTAGTCATGACAATATAAACCACCATACATGACCAATACATAAACAAGTCATGGCAATATAAACCACCATACAGGACAAATATATAAACTAGTCATGGCAATATAAACCACCATACATGACCAATACATAAACTAGTCATGGCAATTTAACCAACCATACAGGACCAATACATAAACTAGTCATGGCAATATGACCCAGCATACATGACCAATACATAAACTAGTCATGGCAATATAAACCACCATATATGACCAATACATAAACTAGTCAAGGCAATATTACCCACCAAACAGGACCAATACATAAACTAGTCATAACAATATAACCCATCTTACATGACCAATACATAAACTAGTCATGGCAATATAACCCACCATACAGGACCAATACATACACTAGTCATGGCAATATAACCCACCATACAGGACCAATACATAAACTAGTCGAGGCAAAATAACTCACCATACAGGACCAATACATAAACTCGTCATGGAAATATAACCCAGCATACATGACCAATACATAAACTAGTCATGGCAATAAAACCCACCATTCATTACTTATACATAAACTAGTCATGGCAATATAACCCATCATACAGGACCAATACATAAACTAGTCATGGAAATATAACCCAGCATACATGGCCAATACATAAACTAGTCATGGCAATATAATCCACCATACATGACCAATACATAAACTAGTCATGGCAATATAACCCACCATACATGACCAATACATAAACTAGTCATGGCAATATAACCCACCATACATGACCAATACATAAACTAGTCATGGCAATATAACCCACCATACAGGACCAATACATAAACTAGTCATGGCAATATAACCCACCATACATGACCAATACATAAACTAGTCATGGCAATATAACCCACCATACATGACCAATACATAAACTAGTCATGGCAATATAACCCACCATACATGACCAATACATAAACTAGTCATGGCAATATAACCCACCATACAGGACCAATACATAAACTAGTCATGGCAATATAACCCACCATACATGACCAATACATAAACTAGTCATGGCAATATAACCCACCATACAGGACCAATACATAAACTAGTCATGGCAATATAACCCACCATACATGACCAATACATAAACTAGTCATGGCAATATAACCCACCATACAGGACCAATACATAAACTAGTCATGGCAATATAACCCACCATACATGACCAATACATAAACTAGTCATGGCAATATAACCCACCATACAGGACCAATACATAAACTAGTCATGGCAATATAACCCACCATACATGACCAATACATAAACTAGTCATGGCAATATAACCCACCATACAGGACCAATACATAAACTAGTCATGGCAATATAACCCACCATACATGACCAATACATAAACTAGTCATGGCAATATAACCCACCATACAGGACCAATACATAAACTAGTCATGGCAATATAACCCACCATACATGACCAATACATAAACTAGTCATGGCAATATAACCCACCATACATGACCAATACATAAACTAGTCATGGCAATATAACCCACCATACATGACCAATACATAAACTAGTCATGGCAATATAACCCACCATACATGACCAATACATAAACTAGTCATGGCAATATAACCCACCATACATGACCAATACATAAACTAGTCATGGCAATATAACCCACCATACATGACCAATACATAAACTAGTCATGGCAATATAACCCACCATACATGACCAATACATAAACTAGTCATGGCAATATAACCCACCATACATGACCAATACATAAACTAGTCATGGCAATATAACCCACCATACATGACCAATACATAAACTAGTCATGGCAATATAAACCACCATACATGACCAATACATAAACTAGTCATGGCAATATAACCCACCATACAGGACCAATACATAAACTAGTCATGGCAATATAACCCACCATACATGACCAATACATAAACTAGTCATGGCAATTTAACCCACCATACATGACCAATACATAAACTAGTCATGGCAATATAACCCATCATACATGACCAATACATAAACTAGTCATGGCAATATAACCTATCATACATGACCAATACATAAACTAGTCATGGCAATATCACCCATCATACATGACCAATACATAAACTAGTCATGGCAATATAACCCATCATACATGACCAATACATGAATTAGTCATGGCAATATAACCCATCATACATGCCCAATACATTAACTAGTCATGGCAATATAACCCACCATACAGGACCAATACATAAACTAGTCGTGGCAATATAACCCATCATACATGACCAATACATAAACTAGCCATTGCAATATAACCCATCATACATGACCAATAAATAAACTAGTCATGGCAATATACTAGTAACCCATCATACATGACCAATAAATAAACTAGTCATGGCAATATAACCCATTATACATGACCAATACATCAACTAGTCATGGCAATATAACCCATCATACATGACCGATAAATAAACTAGTCATGGCAATATAACCCATCATACATGACCAATACATAAACTAGTCATGACAATACAATCAACGATACATGACCAATAAATACACTAGCCATAGCAATACAACCTACCATACATGACCAATACATAAACTAGTCATGGCGATATAACCCAGCATACATGACCAATACAAAAACTAGTCATGGCAATATAACCCAGCATACATGACCAATACATAAACTAGTCATGGCAATATAATCCACCATACAGGACCAATACATAAACTAGTCATGGCAATATAACCGACCATACATGACCAATACATAAACTAGTCATGGCAATATAACTGACCATACATGACAAATACATAAGCTAGCCTTTTATCAATCATTCATGACCAATACCTATACTAGTCATGAACCTATAATCAACCATACATGACCAATACATAAACTAGCCATGGACCTTTTATTCCATGCCAAACTCACACCCATTTCCTTCACCTATGCCAAATAACATCGTTAAAAAATAGATTTTGTATCATCCACAGGTTCCCGTGTGCCATACATAACTAATTTTATTAAACAATACACATGAAAACAAATGACAACCATGCATACATGTACTGAATACAATCATATCATAGCAATTTTTTGTTATTTTTTGTCAGTTTGTTTATATGCAACACATATTTACAACACCAAAGTCAAACATGACACACAAAGTTAAGTTCGCTATTGTTCTTGATCCTTGAAAATGTTATCATAACGTTCCATAATTTCAAGGTTTTGCAACAATTTGTTTGTTATTGTTTTCAGCCTACCAATTGCCAAACCTCGGTTTTCTTGTAATTCAGGTATTTCATCTTTCCATTGTCAGTAAAACTATAGCGCCCTTCTTCAAACTTTATAATATCTCGGAAATGTTTTCATTGAAGTTTCATCTCTTTATATTAAATAAGAATCTGTTATTCCAATTGCTTCCACGTTCAAAAAGTATTAAATATAAGGTTTACAACACTTTCCCTTGCTACTTCCAAACGTAACTACTTTTATTTCTTCCTCTCCGTCTTTAGTCCTATGATTTTGCACACTGTCATGTTAGTCCTTTGATTTTAAGGGTCCACCCTTTAGTCTTTCAACACGTAAAATAATAGCTTTTGATAATTTATCTCTTTTCTATCTTTCTGTCCATTTGTACTTTAAATGCTTTTAGTCCTTTGACTTTGCACCCACTGCTTTTAGTCGTTTGACTTTGCACCCACTGCTTTTAGTCCTTTGACTTTGTACCCATTTCGATTAGTCCTTTGACTTCGTACCCATTGGGATTAGTCCTTTGACTTTGTACCCATTGCGATTAGTCCTATGACTTTGTACCCACTGCGATTAGTCCTTTGACTTCGTACCCATTGCGATTAGTCCTTTGACTTTGTACCCACTGCGATTAATCCTTTGGGTTTGTACCCATTTCGATTTGTCCTATGACTTTGTACCCATTGCGATTAGTCCTTTGACTTTGTACCCATTGCGATTAGTCCTATGACTTTGTACCCATTGCGATTAGTCCTTTGACTTCGTACCCATTGCGATTAGTCCTTTGACTTTGTACTCATTGCGATTAGTCCTTTGACTTTGTACCCATTGCGATTAGTCCTTTGACTTTGTACCCATTGCGATTAGTCCTTTGATTTTGTACCCATTTCGATTAGTCCTATGACTTTGTACCCATTGCGATTAGTCCTTTGACTTTGTACCCACTGCGATTAATCCTTTGACTTTGTACCCACTTTCTTTAAGTCCTTTGACTTTGTACCCACTTCGATTAGTCCTTTGACTTTGCGCCGACTGATATAAGTTACTAAGACAATTTTAGGTTTCCACCCTTTAGTCTTTTTCACATGTAAATTAATTGCTTTTGGTAATTTACATGACTTATTTCTCCACGTTTAAATTTAATTTATCTTTATATCTTTTCCAACCATTTTGACTTTAATTGATTTTAGTCCTTTGATTTAACTCACACTTTTATCTATTTTTATTTTGTCACTGGTATAATTTCCGGTTCGCGGGACCATTCAATGTGGCGGGGATTTCCAAGTGTTCTATAAGAATAACTGTTCGGACTGTATTTCATGTACTCGCAACATTGGTTAAACTTATAACACAACACTTTGATAATGTTCTTGATCTTTATTGTACCTTTTTAATAATATTTTATATTTATTTTATTTAACCACAAGTTTCACAATATATTCCAAATTAGACAGTTTTTACTTTAACACATTATTTAAGGTCTTATTCTTAGCCAAAATGCAATTATTGGTAAGTCATTGCTGGTCTTGATGCAAGTGTTCCTAAAATCCC
Organism: Dreissena rostriformis; assembly: GCA_007657795.1. Lineage (NCBI taxonomy): Eukaryota > Metazoa > Mollusca > Bivalvia > Myida > Dreissenidae > Dreissena > Dreissena rostriformis. The sequence goes on along the minus strand of VMBQ01002589.1, from coordinate 113,021 downwards.
TAAACACTGAGAAACTTTCTAAAGTATCTGGTTTCTGTATCATTTCAAAGAGATAGCATTGACATTTTCTCTGATGACCATAAAGACAGAGCTTGGAAATGTAAACATCTGACCCGATTTGAACTAATTAATAAAGCCATTAACCCAAGTTTATCAACACCACCGTGATGTCTGGTAAATTACTGGCGAATTACTCGCATTCGCGACATTCGCATTAATTGTTTTCTACACATGCATTATGCTTAAATTACCATATTTGTGTTTTGATTCCAGGAAACAACAATATTGATGTTTCGTTCCTTAAGTCACTTCTTCAAGCAGTTATTGGAAAGCTCTATTCAGGTATCCTACTTGAGAAACAAAATCAATCGAGCTATATTTTAAGGACTATGAACAGCCATAATTAATTTAGTAAATTATTCCTCATTTATAAATTCGTGAAACTATACACACATTACATGCCTGAACATAAAAGACTTTACATAAGCTTATGCTGCAAACCGTTGTGTTATGTTGTTATTGTATGTACTAGAAGCTCGAGTTTTAATGTGTATTAATGTGTATTGATGTTTGAAAATAAATATTTCCCATAGATACTAAAGGCTCAAGGGAAAACTATAACTTTAAAATAGTTTAAATAGTTTACAGTTCGTTTAATTATAACTTCATTTTTGAAAAGTTTTTCTCTCTAATAATAAACAAATTTTATTACCGCATTGTCGATGATAATTTAAAAACAAAATGTGAATATATTATTTACAATAAAATAAAATGCCCCAATGCTGTTGTTTGTTTAAATAATGCAGCATAAGACGAACACAACTGTATTCATGTACTTGTTGGTGAAATTTAACACAAGGGAAAGTTTTAGTACTGCAAAGTTGGCAACTCAAGAGTAGTCATGTGACTTTGACTTCGTAATATGGAACCCATTAGAACAAAGTGTATGTTGATACATCGTCTTTGTGTATTCAGTAAAAACTATTAAAGTGAATTTACAGTGAACGTTTACTGTAACTTTACATTACACAACATATTGCTGATGTTCACTTATATTTTATATGTGGGTAACTGATGTTTGGTATTAACTTGTCTTGTAAGATTAATGAGGTAAAAATCTCATTTAAGTTTAATGGTTTGATTTGCCTTCAGGAGGATCATGGAGTCAGTGGTTTCCAGTGTATAAAATGTTACGAAAAATGCTGAAACGGATTATACGAGGAAAAGGTAACGATTGCTTATGCATACATTTAGAAGTAATAGAGCATTTGCGCATAGTACTTGATTTCTTCGGTCTGGCATTTTGAACAACACATCTTCACTGCTGTCTTTCACCAATGTCTTAGACAGTATAATATGTTTTCAGCCGAAATTGCTATGTCTGGTAATGGATGTGTATATATATGTATGGTTATTATAACTCAATACGACAAAAAATAACGTGAATTACGTTATTTGTCATCACAGGAGCATATGGTTGTTTTGTTTTTAATAAGACAACAGTCAATGTTGGTATAAAACATCGATCTAAATGGGAATGGATGTATTCTAAAGTGTACAACATTGGATGCAGTTTTTTATGTTGATTCTTTATCAAATAGAATATAATACATAACTTGAAATTGAATTTATCAATTTGTATTTTATTTTATTTTACGATTACTTATAAGTTCAGGATCACAACGAAACTATGAAACCGAAACCGTTGCGCGTTTATAAAAACAATTTCATATCACACTGCATGTACACTTAAGACAAAAAATGCGATAAATGTAATTATGCAAAATTTACACGAGAAGTATCCACACCATTACTTTGGTTTTAGGAGGCGATAATGTCAGTTTACTCAACGACAAAAAACACAGACAGGTTATAGAAGAAAGCATGGGTAGACTATACAGAAACAAACTCCTAACAAGTAATTATGTGTTCGTTTTATGCAACTTCTTTTAAAGGTGAATGAAGAATTAGGAATTAATAAACTTAATGATAACACATATCGATTTATGTGCAAGATCTGCTGTTAAATTATCCAATGTTGTTAAACTTGCATATGTTCTGCAATACATGCAAACTTCTATTACACTTATCCTGTATTTGAATTGTTCGTCTACATACTACATGACGACCAGACGTCTTTTTGCCTTTCAGATCAGCATATCAACTATCTTTTATATGCAAACACTAATTTATTACATGAAGACGAATTAAGTTTAGATGTATGTGAACTGTCTCGTGTATGGTCATGGGTAATACTTTAGTAGCTTATGAGGTAAATACAATAAGTTACCTACACGCCAAAATATGTTAAATTACAAAACATCAATACAATTATTTTCTTGTACAGATGACAATTTGCCTGAAAATAGATTTGCTGAAAATTCAGTAATCATTAAAGAAGGAGAGAGCATCGAAACTACAGGTATGGAATTATAAAATAGATCCTAATAGGTTAATTACATTCTAAAGTTTACATCGTTGCATGCAGTTTCTCTGATATTGATTATTTATCAGATTGTAATATGCCGCAACATATATCCAAACAGAAAATGAAATCGAATTATCACATGACCTCTCTCTTCCTTTCAGATTTGTAGATGAGCTATCTTTAATATGTGGCGTGTTCTGCGAAAACTGGGCAAAATGCTTGTGCGTAAAGTGTCATCCCAGATTAGCCTGTGCAGTCCGCACAGGCTAATCCGAGACGACGCTTTCCGCCTAAACTGGATTTTCTCTAAGAAGAGACATCATTTAAACAAACAATTGCATAAAAGCGGAAATTGTCGTCCCTGATTAGCCTGTGCGGACTGCACAGGCTAATCTTGGATGACAATTTACGCACAAGCATTTTGCCCAGTTTTCTCAGAACACGACACATTTGCACACAATTATTTACTAGAGTAAGACGAAGTTAATTAAGATATATTTGAGCTGCCTCATGCATTGTAATGGGTAAATATTTATTAGCTTTTGAGGTTAATACAATAAGTTACGTATATAATAGATAAGTCTAATCACTAAACGCGATTCTTTTTATTACAGATATTAATTTGCCGTATAACAGCTTTGATGAACATGCAATAATTCTTAAAGAAAACAAGAATATCAAAACTACAGGTATGGCATTACTCTGTATTGTTGTAGTAGAAATGTGTAATCATATATTAGCCTACCGGGTTTAACACTTCCCAATTCACAAGCATACTTAGAAATAAAAGCATTTAGCAACAATGACAACTCAATTCCCCGGCGTGATCATTTTCCCCGTCGGAGCTTAACCTGGATACTCATTTCCGTACATTGTCTCAATGTGATTAACATTTTATGCAAAATTAATGGAAATCCATTAAAATGAAAATGGGCTTTCCGGAATGGTCCATTGTAATCAGCATTCTGGGCATTATCTTGAATGTATTGATTATCAGAAAAAAATAACAAAGGTACATGTGTTTAGATGTCTAACAAGTGACTGACTATATCATATGGCTTTTTACTATTATATGCATGGATATCGTTAATGGCAAGAAACTCAATGGCTATTATGTAAGTGACTTTAAAATGTGTTGTCAAACAGATAAACCTTCAGTATGGCGCAACATATCAAATAAATGCATGTGAATAGTGTTAAAGCCACACGTTCTTATTGTTTTTTTTTCAAGTGTTTATACATGACTAAACTCTTTATATTAATGTGCACATGGGTCACACAATTCGACCATCGTAAATTTGATATACACGTATGGTTTATTTATAGCCAACTACGAGTACAATTCACAACTTCCAGCAGAACACTACTTCGCAATAAAGACCTATTACCGAAATGTTTGGAACGCAATACTTTCCTTACAAAGTATTTTTGAGTTGCAGCCGACTTCAGTTTCAGACACTGAAATTAATTACATTATTGAAGCCGCCACAATTAACATTCGTCATATGGAGGCCTATGCTATTCGGATGGCTCGTGGCGGATATCTCTCTGGTATTTACACGTAGTCGCCATTATAATAATTTAGTCAAAGAAATATGTATTAATAGTATTATGATTAATTGTGCATACTTTATTACTCAAACTTGAGTTCTCGCTCTCTTATAGCTTCGTCTTTGCTGTTTTTAATGTTATCTTTATAGCAATATTATATCGATTCTAAATGCTGTAATCCAATTGTGCTAGATCATATCATGTATTGATTCTTTATTAAACAACATATGCAATTCAATACTGATCACATTTCATGCCTTGTTATGTGTTACTATGTTTTGAACATGTATACTGATGGACTGTATTTCTATATTGAAAACACCATTAAACCATAATGGGACATGAACTGTTTGGGTATCAATTGATAGCCTTAAACCACGTGAATCGCTGACTGGATAACTGTGTTAAGAGAGCATTAGAAGATTGTTCAGATTCTTAATAATTAAAATCGTACCTTGTATGTGTGATAATTCGAACGTTGAGTACTGAAAATTTATGAGCCACATGCATGCATGCATGCACGTAAAATGAGGACTTAGCTGTAAGTTAATACTTAGTACGTTAGCACATTCACAATAAGTTTTCACTTAACGTGATTCCCAAAAATGCAATTATAATTATGAACATGACAAGTAAACAGTTTATGCTACCTTTACTTACATACATGTCATATAGGTTTTGCTATTGTTATTGAACTACAATAATACATAATAAAATTGAACGCTATTTAATAACAGTTGTTATATTTCAGAATACGATGCCATTGTTGAACATATGGAAGACCAATTTATACGACTAGGTCGTTTAGAAGAACAGTATGTACAACAACACAGACTTTACGAATATGAAATCATAGAACGTTTGAGGCATACACTCGAACTTTCTCTCATTAATGTTCGAGAATATGTGGATTTGCTGCCTCGACCTGTTAAATATGATTCGACAAAATCAAAAGACCGTCGTCCGTAAGGCGGTTGAAAGAAAACTTAAACTGATAGCTAGAATATCCACGTTCAGTTTTGGTTGGATTATGGTTTGTATTCAGTTTTGTTGTAAGTATTGCGAAATCGTATTGTTACTTTTAAATGAAATATACAGGCAGCAATTGCTTTTTTATTTGTTGGTTCAAACATTCTTATATTCGGTCTGACTGTTTTTAAGTTTATTTCTAAATGTGAAAAAAAACACCTCTTCAAATTCCATCTTTGTACTTATTGTAATGGTCAGCGATGCCTGATGAGCCCCGCCTACTGCCTCGCTCAGCGAATAGATGCTAGCGGTATTTTGTATGCATGTATTGCTGTTAGTTAGTTGCTCTTCGATAGCGGTAGTGAATAAACGTATGAAACATCAATCCCTCTTTGGTATTGCGTATCAACCATCTCTTTAAGGGTCTAGACACAAATAATCATAAATAAAGCAACATTACACATATAATAAATAATTATCTAATCAAATAATTATTTGTTGTGGCTGCTTAATGTGTTTTAATTTAATTGACTTTGATTTCATTTCCGTAATAGCAAAGTTGTGTCTTCGAACTTTCGTGTTGAATCCGAACGCTCCGAACAACAATTACAGTCGTGGTTGGCTTTCGGACTATATGGTCTTATATACAGTACATGTGTTCCCTTTGTTTATGTAATGAGAATTTATTTACAATTTTGAAATTGAAAACATCTCTATATCATAACATATTGTCTCCCTTGAAGTGATGGCAGATTTTTCAACCGAACTAAATATGTAAATAATTTTGGAAATTGTTGGAACAATATAAATTAAATGTTATGTTTAATTTGTCATGATTGTGCACCACATTGCTTTACAATTTTCAAATTAGACAACATCGATATGGTGACTTGACATTTGATCTGAGTCTATTCGCTTATTTTCGCGCTGCGTCAGAACAAATGGTGAACGTGGGTCAATGGATATGAAGGTGGACTAATGCATTGTGTTATGTAAAATAAATCGTACTATATATATATTAAAAGTAAAGAACCATTTTAAAGTATCACATATTGTATATTATGTGTAAACAGGGCAACCAATGACTTCTATTTACCTGTTCAGAAAAGATATTAAGCAGTGTCGTGCTTTATATAAAAAAAATTGATCCAACAGTTACCCACATTAAGAGACATGATTTTGTGCAAATTTCTGTCATAACAAAAATTGTGCATTGTTTTGACTAATCAGTTTCATAAGAACGAACAAGTGACATGTGACAGGTAGAAATGAACTAGCACGTCAACAAAAATACAAAAGAACATACCAAAAGTCAAGTTGTGTCAAGGTATTAATACAACCAATGCCCATTCGCGTTTCCTTATGAAATTGGCCTTCAGTTAAATTGATATGGAGGTAAGAACTCGTCGGAACGATCTAATACTTCGTAAGTTATTTGAACACTTTGGTGAGAACTGGACTCAGATGTTAAATGACTTAATTAAACAGTATTTTCATATTGACAGCCACTGCGTGTTTATTTCACGGGCTTATAAACTTGGTCGACAGAAATCCTAGAGACATTCTCAGCACAGACTGATACTCGCCAACATTTGCGATTGTGAGGACCATGAGGACATAATCGGCAATGTCAGACCCCTCAGAAACACCAATTTCCCTATTGACTTTGATTTTCCACGCGAAATCTAAGAGGCCGGAGGTCGATTGTGGTTAATTTTTTTAAGACTTCACAAGTCGGAAAGAACGCTCGCGAGTACAGATCGTGTACCTAGCTAAGCTCATTTAAGGTGGAAAAATCTTTCTACGAGTTACAGGAATGGAGGCAATATATATAATCCAGCTGAAAAAAATTCCAGGTATGAGACCACGACCACATGTTAAGGCATCAAACAGTCATATTATGATGAAAATACAACCGACATAACCTTAAACTGTACACACATCTTTAACCAGCGGGAAGGAGTCAATCATTTTGATACTAAATCATCCTTTGCACCAAATCGTACATCAATTTGTCCTCAAAACCACCCAAATAGTGGTTCAAACCGAACAGAGCATGAACAACGAGCAAAGCCAATGGGTCGAAAACATCTGCTCCAGACTGATACAGACGGATCGAAGTCACATGCACGTTCATCTTACCGCTCAATTCGGTCACGCAAACAGAGCAGTTAACCCCGCGACGAGAAACCTTACCTTTCAAAAAACCAATGGCGCGGCCAAGATACCGACTCAAACCCAGCCAATACAAAAACTCTTCAGAATTGCCTACCACGGTTATATCACGTGATTATCCGTTATAATTTCTATACACGCCAAGTCCAAGAATCCGAACAATAATTTCAGACGAGACTTCACTATTACATGGGAAGTCGCTCACGAGTTTCCAGCTGATCTGTTTATGAGGCGGAGCGCTGGTCACGATTGTTCCTTAAAAGTGATAGAGCTTACACAACGGGTTTAAAAATAGCTCTTTGGTTTAATCCAGTGCTAAAATAGCACTACCAACGCAGAAACAGCTGACATAAATACAGATGTTATCCCATGTTTCCTGCTCATGATCCACGAGTTTCAATTGGGAGTCTGATGGCAAAGTAGGATGTAACGCAAATGTTCAAGGATTAAGAACGAGGAGTATCCATTAATCATAATCAAATGAATCGTCTAACACATGTTCTTGTCATTATATTGTATGTGTACAGACACGGTTGCGACCGTATTTCTAATTTACGAGTCAAACCGCTCGGAATTACTAAAATCGAGCAGAAGGTTGTCTTCGGAATGTATTGTTTATATATAAAAAATAGCTTAAGGTTTATGTGAATGTGCTCGCCGTGTTACGATTTCTATACCAACTAATCGATACTGACAATTGCGTGGTGTTTAAATTCTCCAAAGAGCAATGTACAATGTGTGATGAAAAGTTTCGGGTTCGAATAAGAAGTATCGCGTTTCTTCACGGTCACAATTTAATTACAACCATTACTTTTAGAATTGCCAAGTAAACAATAAGTTAGTGTCACTTGTAATTCGAATTAATGCTTGTACGCCATTATACCTGCCAGACATTTTGCTTGCGCCGTCATAGCATTGGCCTCGAAGTTTAGTAATGTCAAGTTCACAACCCTGAAGATTTTGCAATATGATATTCGCAAGAACCACTCCTCTAATTGAACTGCACGTTACAAATCCCAAGAATTCCTCATGTAGCTCATATTTCCCCTCTTTTAGTTCCAGAAAACGTTGATAGTTGTTCCTTTGGTGAACAGGCAGTGCTTTCAACGGCCACAATTGAGAAATATTCAGCATGTTTGCAACGAGAAACGATTCTCTGACGTACGTTTTTAGCACATAATCCAATCAACTCATTTTGGATGTCTGGACTTGTATATTTTGCATTTTCTTTGCCATGTTTCAGGTGGTTATCCAGAACAGGTTCAGATTCTGCATTCAATTTCAAAACAGCCATGAAATTACTTTTCTCTTCTATGTGACCCCTGACGGCTATACTTTGCTTGCTCAACAAAATAATTACTTTGATTATTTGACCTAATATGTGCCTATTTATTAAAACAGTCTCTTTAGCCGAATAAGAAAGTTTACAAACAATTGAATCTTTTGTTCCTTCCATCACATGGCGACATGGCGACGCCGTCATTATGGCTTTCGCCTTGATGCCTCTTTACGACTGTAGACAAGTTTTTCCAGTCATGAAACGGAAGTGAAGCTTAAGCGTTTGCCTTTTTATTGTCGAACAGGAGACACGGGGCACATATTACTGCATCCTTAGACACTGAGTACTTCAACCACGGATAGTCACTTAGCCAATTAGCGTTGAATCTTCTTAGCTTGCCACCAATCAGTCTAGAAAACAACATAAACAGGGAAATTTAGCACTGTGAAAATGGGCTAGTTATATACTTGGCACACTGAAAAGGGACCGATTCGGGCCGATTTAAAAATAAAACTAAGATTCGTCCGATCTAGAGAAGGCCTATGTGAAAATATTGTTTTTAATCTTGTTTAAAACGACTTTACCGCAGGTTTATGACAAAAAGGTTTATCCAAGTTGAAGACTGTCTCAAAATGACAATAAACGGGCAAAACTATGCATACATTTTATATCATGCCGCACCCCCCCCCCAAAAAAAAAAAAAANAGCAATCAAGGCAGTTGAGTAAATATGTACAGTTTTCATATATAAAGTAGAGTGCGTTAAATCTATTTATAGAACAGTTTAGACATTTCTACCGATATAATTCGGCATTCTGGGGTATAAGTCAATTAAAGTTAGATCTAGCTACATAAATCTACTTATTTTAGCTAAATCTATAATATCTGTTTATAGACAAAATAGTCAGATGACAAATCTACATTGTCAGTACTATGGACTGACTGCTTTGCCTGCGTCATGCTGATGAAGATTATGACGTTATTAAACAACTTACCTGGATGGAAATTTATAAAGATGCGCGTCATCCCATGCCACGGACAAAAACGAACGTTTTTGTTCGGCATCAAGGGACCGAAGCGATCCGGATTCAGTCAAAGTATCGGGATACGGGGGCAAGTGCTCCATTTTAAATTTCCGCGGTCAAAAACATCATTCGGAATGTTTCTTAAAAATCCAATGATAATCGATTACAACATACTGTAGGTTACATTATACTAAATATTTGAGTCATGAAGGGCCAACTCTCTACAAAAACATTGTATTTTACTCGAAGGCATGTTTTACTCTTTAGACTGTTGTTTTGGTTTGTTATATCCTTTGAACACGACCAGAATACATTGTCTAAGGATTATGTCAATATGAAATGCAGATTTCTAACACCTCACCCCCTCAGGGTCNTATATATAAACTTGTACAGTTTGTTTCTGTACTGTTTCTATTGTAAGGTCAGACAGTTTATTACGGTCACACCCTACATTTGATTCACTGAAAGTACATATTTAGTACGTGTACAACATACGTTTGTGATAAATTCACATACATGTGCACGATATTTACCAATACCGAAGAAGTCGCTGAACTGTTTCACTTCAGTATGGAATCCATGAAGTCCATGAAGTCCTCTACATGCAGAAGTATATCTCCGCTGGGGAGTCTATCCGGGTACCTCTCAAGTTGTGTATGGGTGTCCGATATACACACCACGCACAGCTTGTCCGCGCAGATGGGCGTGTCATGGAGGAGTGGCTTAACATGCAATGTATTGAAGGCGTATACAAGAATGATCGTTCTGGCTACACAAACATAGCACGTATGTGAGTGGATGATAATGAATCTGATAATCACAGGATTCAGCAACACTGGCGACAAGACCATTCCCTGTCGATGTGAGCTCCTAGACCTCGAAAAACATAACCAGGTAGCCATCAACTTTAAACAAAATAGTTACCTTTGACGTCCGATGAGCAATAGTATTAACTAATCGTCTGATTATAACTGATGCCAATCAAGGATTGTCCGTGAGTGTGTGTGTGTGTGTGTGTGTGTGTGTGTGTGTGTGTGTGTGTGTGTGTGTGTGTGTGTGTGTGTGTGTGTGTGTGTGTGGGTGTGTGTGTGGGGGTGTGGGTGTGTAATTCAGAGTTAATTTACAAGTCCTAATCGAGTCTTCACGACTACATTATGTAAAGACCTGTCCATGTGACCTTTCAGGGGAAAACATTTAATGCTGAGTTAAAGTCGGTACAATTTACCCAGGCTGCCCGGGTATTCGCCAAAGAAATAATTTTGATCCAAATAGACCAGCGCACGGTGGCCAATGAAACCCTAATGTGCACTGGTAAACAATTTCAAGACAACTCGTAGACTCGAATGGCAAGCACTTAAATATGTATTTACCGATTGGACTTACACGACGTCGGCAAGTGTATATCGATTCTATGAATTATTCGAGCTGAATGATATTTATACGCGTGTGTAATATTGTTGTAACTGCAGTGTATCGGTGTTTATGCATAAATTAGGCGTAATTTTCCCGACAGTTCATCCACCGATGAAATGCGGAAAATTGCTGTTCAATTCTTATAATTACATCTTGCCGTGGCTATTAACTGTTTTTTCGTTTCAAACTTTGACAAGAACGACATAAGATTTTCTTTACTTTCGAGTTATTTAGCTAAGTAGTGTGTAGCCTCGGGCTTATAAATTCCGTTGCTATGGGTGTCACACGTGCAGATTGTTACAATAATGCCAGTAATATGGCCAAGTTTCAGAAAGTCTTTGTTTTCTCATTTTTAACGGATTATCCCTTTAGAAGGTAAGGCATTTTAATATTATTGTTACTTTTGACTTGCATAAGTTCGCATTTGATTGCGTAAGGAGTAAAATAAGCAGCTTTTACGCTCAATTGCTATTGTGTTTTGTTTGTAAATTGTTGTCCTGGTTTTAGTCATCGTTTGCATGGAGAGATAAATGCATAATAACAAAGAGAACATGAACTTTGACATAACAAAAACCAGTTTATTCTTGTAGCCATAACAATGGTAATGACCAGTATTCAACAACAAATCGATTATCAAAAAAAAAATCAGTTTTCGTTTTCATAAACCTTCAAAAAAAGACAGAAATTAGAAAATTATACATTTAATTCAATAATTATTGTCTCGTAAAATTTTCTAATTTAAAGAGCAAACACACACACACACACTCACACACACACACACACACACGCACGAACGCACTCACGCACGCACGCACGCACACACACACACACATTTATATATAAATTGCTAATTGTTTTAATGAAATGCGAAACAATACCATATTTATTTAAAATTCTACAACGTAAACAACAAACAGTTAACAAGTAAGACATTTGTATTTATTTGTCAAATTTGAATCCTCGGACAAGTTAAAGGTGCGGTTTGTAAAACTACATTCCGACGGAACAAACATGTCCAGTTTCATTGATTTGTTCTCCAAATCTACACTTTACAGCTGTCTTTGATTTTGCGTTTTATTTACTGAATGCTCGAGCTCATTGCTAGTTTGCGCAGATCGCGGTGGAAGGAATGCCAGGGTTGCGATTCGTGATTCTCCCCAAGTGCAACACTAGTGAGAATTGTTGTCATTTTTTGTTTCATTTCGGTAGATACAGTAATAAACAATATATTCCGTGTTTCACAACCCGCATCATTGACGCACTGAGTAGAAGTGGCTCGTTATTAGTGTGCAGTGTATCTGAAGATCAAAACTAATTTTTTAAGTCAAATGAATTTGTTGTTGTTACTGAAAGAGACTACCAACTGTTTCAATATTATTAACTTTCATCAATCAAAGCGCTGAAGGCACTGAAGTTGTTCGCTATTTCATAACCTTTAACGCAACTCATTTTTCAAAATTAAGTTATCGTTTTTTAAATCCTCCCCTCCCCCCGTCACCAATATTTTTTTTACGAACGTACTATGTAAGCAAATGTTTGAAGCCAATTGCCAATCGATTTAACTTTACTGCATTAGCGTTTTACAGGAAATGTCACGTCTCAGTTTAAGTACACAGGACTTTGTGTCATAACCACATTTATCTTGATTTCGAAACAGACGAAATATGTATGCGTGGATTACGTTGGATATTACTGTATTTCATGCCTACGGTAATTCAATCTTAATTTTGTTTAAACATTGGACATTATTATTTGTTAGGAACGAAAATTAATACTTGACAAATAGTAATTGTTTCACAGTGTTTCAATTCTACCTACACGAAAATTAATATTTGACGAATAATAATTAGCACTATCGCATGATAGTGTATTGCAATCTCGACATCCCATTGATGAAGTTCCTTGTAAGCACTATCGAATGATAGTGTATTGCAATCTCGACATCCGATTGGTGAATTTCATGTTCTCTGATCTATTAATAGCCTAAGATTATGAATGACCTGCGCGCATGAATTTACTAGGTAGCACGTAGTGGACTATTTTACCATTCATAATATTAACATACTCTGCGACATGTATAGTGAACAAATGTAGTTTACTTTTACTATATACCATCCGTTCAAAACTATTCCATTTAACACGAGATTCATATTATGTGTCAATTTGTAAATGAATATAGTTCACGAACTGAAACCGCGCCGCAAAAAAAATGCGCTCCTTTTTGCGCGTATGCTTACAGGTTCGTTCGTTGGTGAATGCTAGTTAAGACACTTTGAATCGGAATTCATGGTCTAGTAACCTTAGTCGTTCGCAAGCGAACAACTAAAAACTAGAGTAATCCATTTATACAAATAAGGCATGATTATTTCTTCATAAAATCTGATAAACCAATAAAACAAGTGATGTGTTTGAGAAACACTATGCCCCCTTTTGAGTGATTTTGACCCATATGTTTGACCTTTGACCTTGAAGGATGACCTCGACCTTGACTTATCACCACTCAAAATGTGCAGGTCCATGAGATACACATGTATTCTAATTATCAAGCTGCTATCTTAAATATTGCAAAAATATGACCAAGGTTAAAGTTTTGGGACAGAGTGACAGAATGACAGACACACAGACAGACAGGCCAAAAACAATATATCCCATCTTCTTCAAAGAAGGGGGCATACAAACATTATGCAATTTTACACTTGAAATGACGATTCTTTTATAATTTTGGCTCGTTTTTAATTACGGTAATTTATTTTGCAAATGTATGTTTTAAGTCAAATGGATTTATTGGCCGAGGGCGAAGCCCCTAGGCCATAGTACTGATACCAATTTCTGAGCCTAGCTGACTTGGCTGACTGCCAAAAACCAAATTTGTATAACTCCGATTTACCACTTAATAAGTGCGTGCGCAATAAAAGTAGTTCTTCGCAGATCTCAATAACCCGGCTTGTAAATACAGAACATAACTATATAACATGACAGTGTCATAAAAAGTGTAAAAAATATTATTGAATCAAAATTGTTAAGCATTGGCTACGACATAGTTTTTATTGTTTACATATTCATGCGAGAATAAGTTCCTCACTTGACGGTCTCTAACTACCGTTTCGAGGACTTTGTCAAAACAAGAACAACTTGTTTGCCATTATTAATAGTTTTACATTGAACTATAATCTAAACAGATAAAAATAAGTCAGCGGAACTTTAATTTTCCGTGTTTTCTCTTGACTTTTTATGGTTTAAATTAACCTCAGCTTTTATAACAATGAAAACAGTAGGGCACAGTCGACAGTGACAATTTTCGGATAAACTTCCTGGTTTTTGTCAAGGTAAGTTTAACTACGTTTTTCATTTGTTTTTCTCATAAAAAATCAAAGTTGGTCTTAAAGGATNACTATGCATATCTTGAGGTTTCAGATTGTATAATGTACCAAGCAATAATCTTTTTTCGTCTTGATTATATAATTTTAATAATATTTCATGTGTTATTTTCACATAGAGTAAGTTAAACAAGCATTAAGGCAAAACTAAAGCATTACATGGTTTTCAATTTCAATAAATTGTTAACAAGCCTATGGTATCTACTGGTAATATGTATTTTTATGTGTTTGTTTAAGGTTTCTAATCAGTCATTTTTATTTTTATTATTGCAGATCTTTACAAGTGAATTTGGCAAATCCTGGTGCAACCTGAGCGTACCAAGTTTACTGACAGTTTGGGCTCTGTGTGGATGATAATATGGTCAATATATTGTGTTCATGTTGTGTTGTGATTGACATTTTTTAACAGATAAGATTTTTTAATCCAGACTTAACAGGTGATTTTTCTTCAAGGAATAAATACAATACTTTTTGATTGATATGCATGAATTTGTAGTACAAAATATCAACAATGTGTATCTTGTGTTTTTTTCCAATCAGTCTGTCATCCATAGGTAATATATTAAGTATGTTAAGGGAATATTTTTTTTACATTTTTGTTGTTTCTGCACACCATGTCAGATACATGAAAATATATTGTATGCCCCCAACGGGCGGCATATAGTTTTCGCACTGTCCGTCGGTCAGTCTGTCTGTCTGTCCGTCCGTAACACTTTTCGTGTTCGCTCTCTAATTCAAGTAGTTCTAATCCGATCTTCACCAAACTTGGTCAGAAGTTGCATCTAGATAATGTATAGGTCAAGACGAACATGGGTAAGTCCGGGCCAAAAACTATGTCATGGGGTCACTTAGTGCGTTTCAAACTTTCAGCATGGTGTCCGCTCTCTAATTCAAGTAATTTTCATCCGAACTTTCCCAAACTTGGTCAAGAGTTGTATCTACATAATGTCTACGCCAAGTGTGAACATGGGGCATGCCGGGCAAAACTAGGTCACTGGGTCACTTAGTGCGTTTTAAACATTCAGCATGGTGCCCGCTCTCTAATTCAAGTAGTTTTCATCTGATCTTCACCAAACTTGTTCACAAGTTTTATCTAGATGGTCTCTAGGCCAAGTTCGAACATGCATGCAAAGAATTGGCAGAAAAAAACCCATCTACAAACTGCAGTAGATGACATATGTAACAAACAACAAAATTTAAATATTTAACACCTGTTGTGTAGCAAACTAATAGTTTAATAAAATAAAGGCGATGTATATCTCAAAAACATTTACACACTTATGCTTTTATGTAGTGACAAAGTTACAGTTGGGGGCATTCGTGTCGTGTGGACACATTTCTTGTTTGATTAATAATAAACAACTCATTCATAGTGATCTCACTATAAAATATTATTTACACGATAAGAAATACATTGTATTGTATGTCTGCTTATATTGTGGTCTTAAACATAATATCACTAATACTGTTGTAGTTCATTTAAACATCAAGATATGTGATGTAAACGTATGTGTTCATGTTATGTTTGCATTTGATTTATTTTTACATGTAAATGAATATTTTTGTGTTTAAAGTTCAATCTATAGTGACGTGTGCCATTAAATATGTAGTGCTTATTGCTTTAATTTTGTTTTAGTTGAAAATCATGTTTTTGAATCTCTACGTATGAAATGCACTAGTGAATTTTGTTTGACACTTATGTGAAGATTAATAATATATTAACTTAAAATACATTGTTGATCCCAAACAGCATGTATATGCAATCCACAAATTACTGTTTCAATAGCAACTGTTTACTTAATGTAATTTGTCTACTTAATTTTATCAATCATTGAACAAAATTGAATTGCTAAATAAACAAAATAATGTCTGGCAGTACAGACACACAACACAAATTGTATAATGAGGAGTTATTCGTTTTAGTTTTAAGTTCATAGTTGTACACAATGTTCTTTTTCTGAATACACACTTTTTTTCCAGAAAATGTGCATACATTTATGTATATTATAAACATGTAAATGATGTTCCATATCTGTCCAGAACATATTTTGCTGATTTTCTGTGCTTTGTTTGGCTTAAATTCTTTAATATAGTAATAAATATGAAAAAAGAACATGTTTTTTCCCATGGCAACCATGAGTATTTACGAATTAATATTAGTACAATTAATTCCGTACGTTGAAATTAATTATGTTCATCCAGATACGCGATCAATGGAGATATTATCAACACAAACTGATCAGCATAACATGTACTGATACTGGTTGAATAAGGACGTCATTTCATCCAAAACGGGCATTCAGCATTTATGACATGACACACAAAAGTGACAGACCAAGATGGGTCAAAATTTCGTTCCCAGCCACATATCTTCACCGCCTATGTAGACGAACCTCTACCAGATCTGTAGAGCATAGGCGCTTGTTGGCAATGACTCAATGATCGACTCTCCATTGTGACTTTTTGAAAAATGCAGCTGCAGCCTTGATTTTTATAAACCTGTTTATAATAATGCATACACATACTAAATCAATAACAAACTTCCGACAAAACGTCTTCTTAAAAAAAGATAGTTTGACTATGTATATAGATATTGACATCTATATACATAGTCGAACTATCTTTTTTCAAAGAACTAAACTTCTTCCCAAGCACACTAAATCTAGCCCCAGGCCTACAGCGCCTACGGCGCTTTGATTAGTAACTGAAAGAGACTATCGACTGTTTCAATATAATAAAATTTCGTTAAAAATTGGAACTATCCATTTACGCAAATAAGGCATGATTATTTCTTTATAAAATCGGATAAACCAATAAAATGATTTTTAAATTTTACACTTGAAATGATTTTTTTATTTGTAATCTGTTTGGCTCTTTATTAATTAATTTATTTATTAATGTTGCAAATATATGTTACTTACATATAAGTTTGATAAGAATACCTCTCGTCAAGCCCTGTATTTTTGCAAGTATCTCCCATAAAACTGCTGAAAAACCTCGCGCTGACTGGTCTGGTAGTGTACCATGTCTGCACCATGTCTAGTGATTCAATTGCCAGCTTGTTGATATGACAAAATAACTTGTCGGCTTCAGGGTGACATTTTGACAAAGTTTTATTTAGCAATTGTACTGGGCAGTCACTATTATTTCCGACACTTAAGGCGTACATTCTTTTCTTATTTAAAATACCCTCCTGATTTTGTTTCTCCTTTACTTCATGAATCAACAGAAAGTATTCATTTCCATTTTCATCTTCCTTCAGCTTCAGGCTGCTCTTGTTGACCTGTGGATGAAACTTTGTTGAGGTTGTGCCTCAGCATTAAATCTTTTCAGATACATATTAAGCTCATCTTTTTGAACAGTTAGCAACTCAACAGTCTTCTGTAGACGTTTAGCACATCATTCTAAAATGAACACAATGCTCATTCAGAATGCATCGAATCAGAAAGCAGCGTTTACGTGAAAGTGAATGAATTTGTAATTATAATTAAATATAAAACTGTATTTTGGTTATAGAAATTAGCGGTAATTGTCATGTTTTCCGAGATTTTATAAACAAATTCAGGAATGATGTTAGTAAGCAAGCCTTTGTCGCGCTTATTCATGAATAAAGTTTAATAAATGAACATATAAAATGGCAATGAGTGTCATATGTTTTATCACATGCTTTTAAACGAATACAGTTAAAAACGTAAATTTACTAAATTGCGGTTATTCCTTTTTATATTAACAACATAAAATGTATTTCTTTAAAAAAAAAAGCTTTCAAATATGTAAACTCTTAATTTCGAACAGAATTCTATTTAAATGTGTGCATTTGTTTTGGTTTACACAACTTTAGNAAACATGTGTGTTCTCGATGAAAACGGTCACGTCCCGTGTTCCACAATCTTTCAGCAATAGGCATATAGTGCGTTTCATACCTTGTGTATATATAATACCTATACGAGGGGTATTTTTTCAAACTGTGTTTTTTTGTGTCAATATTCGTTGTTGAAGAGTCACACCATACACAATAGGTGTACATTTAACAATCTGGAACCCCTGGGGTAAGCTCGGGTGGGGGGGTCAAATTTATGATACTGCTGCCTGTGAGTTAATAAAGTTGAATTGAGCAATTTTCAAATTTTTGGGTGCAGCATGCAATTTATACAAATGGACAAAATATGGAATAGTATTTGATAAATTGTACAAGATCTTTTTTTTTTCAGGCAAAATATACTTGAATGAAGACCTGGATGAAGTCACAAGTAGACAGACCAATAGTTTGGATTTTGTATGGGAGGAAAACAGGAGAAATTAACATTCATTGCATAGAAGGTGTCGGTGTATTTAAGTCAGCACCTTGTATATGGTTTATGTCATATTAACAAATCATACTTTTAACTTATGTCATGAGGTAAGGAATTCAATCGACCACTAAACAAATTCACTCCCCTTTTGGTGCTTTGTTTGTTATTTGCGCATATTTATTTTCCTTTATTTTTTCCAGATCGCATTCCTCCAGTATCTTGAATCTATATGTAGCTTCCTTCTGTTCACTTCATGTATTCTGCGCTTGTTTCTCGTCGACCTCGGCTTTCTCAGTGGTTTCATTTCTTGTTTCGTTTTCAGTTTCGCTTTCGATCTCCTCAAACGGCCGGTCAAACATTTCTAAAAAGCTGTCAGATGATTCCAATAGATTGGTGTCACTTTGGCTTTGATTTTGCGGCCAGCTCAATGCGAAATTTCCTGTTAATTTATCAGACTCCGTATCTTCGTCTGCTACATGGACACTATAGTCGGCCATTTTGTTTACTATAGCGCGTGAGCATCGTAAACATTCGCGTAAAATGACGTCATTTCGCATTTTTATGAATTAAAAAGTAGTCCGGTCATGAATATCAACAATGTTATTTGCATGCGAAGTTGGTTCATCCGGAAACAAAAAACTGGTCACGTGGACGTATTATCCAATCAAAATGCAGCGTATACGTGAAAGTGAAAGAAGTTGTATATAGAGAATAAAAGGTTAGTGTTGATGATAGATCAGGTTTATCATGCGAGGCTTAGAAAACTAAAAGCACGAGCCTTGGCGAGCATGATAAACCTGATCTATAATCAACACTAACCTATTATTATATTTATCCCATTTTTATTCAGTAAACCTTTTTATTTAAACAAAAATAGTTTAACTGGATAATTTTGCTGGATTTATGACGTTATTTTGTTGATAAAATGACGCCATTTCGTGCCGTTGTTTATAGCAGAAATTTAACCCACGGGGCTTTAATCAACCGAATTCGCTGTAAAAGTGGGATAAAAAATGTTTTCTAACGTATAAAATGCAATATGAATACATTTTACCAAATAATGTTTACTGTTTTGTGTAGTTGTTTTGCTTTATATTGTTATGCATATACAATATGTTGTGTTGTTTAAATGTAAACATTAGTTAAGCCATTTATATATATAAAAGAGGTACAGTTTTAACAACTTTATTTTTCGTTTTAAAATAGATCTACACTTTGTAGCGAATTACATACAATTTACATAAAACATATTTAAGGAACGTTGCTTATTTCTTTAGTTCTTGTAATTTTGGCCAACGTTTTTTTTATATACATGTTATAAACATTTTACAGGAAAACTATAATCAAAGGATTTTACTTAATTCATAGCTAACGTAAAGTGTTACTCTTCCACTATTACTGTCCATGTATGTTCCATGTACACGTGTTGTGTGTCATAGTGTGTGGCAATTGTTCTCTTGCCAGAAATGAAGGACCACATGTTATAATTAGATTTATTTCCTGCAGCTGAAGTTTCACTCTGTATATATTAATGTTCAATTGTGTAATTACTACGGCCACATGGATATCAAATTTCAGTTTGAAATTGTTATTTGAGAATTGAAAATGGAAAAGATGACCAAGATCAAATGCAGCTGTCTGCAATTCTACACAGAGGCCTGACAGAACTATGGCTGAACGAAATGTGCAAATATTTTGAAAAATGATACAAAAACAATCCGCTGCCACATGTATACGCTCTTTACAATCCTCTACACACAAAAGCAGGGTGTTCGAGTATTAAACCGATGTAGACGTTTCAGAATTGTTTCAAGTAGCAATCCGATCAAATTTCTAAAAGTCACTGTATGTGATCCGATGACCATGATTATATGTAAACACATCCTGTAAAATTGCACGGGTGTTATCGACAAGTCCATTTTCTTGACCTTAAAAATCGATGGCATGCTTACAATTCTGTGTGGTTTGGATTCAAAAGTTGACAGAGAAAGGTCGGTTTGGTCGGCAATCAAGACGTGCATGGAATTTGAAAAGGAAGCACGCAAAACAATTTTATGTCATTGTTCACGACATGTGACCGGTCGAAGATTGACAACGACTTCTTAGTTGAAAATATAGCATTCGATCCCCTTGTAAGACGCAACGACAAGGCGTCGACCTTAGTCCAGGAGGCAGTGTCCCTTTTAAAACGCGTGGGTTGCCATGGCAACATCGAATTGTGTTTCAAAATTGCTATGGAAGACAACATACGCTGGATATGTTTTGCAAAGATATAGAACGGCCTAACACTGATGGCGATTTAATGAAGCGTTTCGCATTAGAAGATTTCAATGTTAATGTATACTCTTTCTTTTTGCTGACTAAGAGTCGTTGACAACTACGACTGTTGAAAGGTGTGTGGACAGGTTTTGCTAGCTGCGTCAATGGAAACGATCTGTACGTGCTCGGCGGGCGTCGTGGCACATTGGTATTAAAAAACGTTTCATCAAATTGTTGATAAAGACAACTCTTTAAAATTATGTCAACTTAAATTACCATTGATATTTATTATTAATTTAAACTATACATTTTAAAAGAGAATAATATTACTTTTTTTAATAATACAATCTTGAAGTATTATTTTTTTAAATGCCACTTTGTTCTCGTTGCAAGAGAAGACGGTTTTAACAAGGTATTTCAGCAAGGGGTTCAACAATCCCAACCTAAGCATGCAACATATGCATTGTACGAGGCACAAAGTTGTTTTCGAAATAAACTCTTTTAAATAATAACTAAATCACAGGAAATGGCCCGTATGTCTATTATAAACATGCTGACGTCTCGAGCTGTTTGATTGCTTCTCATAAAAGTAATTTATGTTCTAAGTTTGTTTAGCTCCCATCTAAAGTTATGTCAACATACATTGTATAAGCCTGAGTCGATGTGACAAGGCATTTCTGATCTCGGCCATTATTTTCGAATGCTTAAATGTAAACATAAACATATTTCTAGATCTTATTGCACACAAGTTTAACGCCAATAGTAATCCGGAACTCCGATTTTAAAGACAAAATCCATAGACATTACAAACGACGCTGATCTATGCTATGTTCTAATGGTAGTTTCATTCCAATTATGATAGTTTATACGGTTTGTGGTTTTGAAAGGCTTTTTCATGTTTCAGCTTGGTTTGCAGCCCATCGAAGTTGATATTTAAATTAATACAAAAACAAAAAGATCTTTTTATTATTATTATTCAGCAAAACACTGTGCAGGAAAACATCTACTTGTACAGTATCATGTATGTAAATATAGAGAAAAGTAACAACATTTATCTCAATCTAGTAACCTTTAACATAAAATATAATTAATTAGTAGTGTTTTTTATTGAACAAATGTTTTATCAATCAAATCACACTTTTATAAGCATATAATGTGTTACTAACGCAAATGCAAGTAAATCATAGCCACCCCGTTAATCGTAAAAACAAATATATTGACAAGCTTTATACAAAAACAATCACTAAAGATGTTTATATTTGAACTTCATACATCAACCTGAGCGATTAAGCACAAGTAAAAGGAATTAACATACAGCGTTGGCTTGAGAGTTTACAAATCATTTTAACATTGTATAAAACAATCAAATTTTTAGCTAACTAAGCAAAGTTATTAGAATCTATATGTTATATTCAGTTTTGTTCAGCTAATATAAATGATTTTCAATTGTATTTTTATATTTTGCCGTTGACAATATAAACTACGCGTCCGTTGCTTATGATGTTGACAGTTTATGCATTCAAATCTCTATTGTCGACTGTATAAGCTGCAAAGAGACATTGACTTGGAGTAATTACTTGTCCTTTGTTTAAAGTGGTGCAGGTATGTCCCTTGAAAGCGACATATGTCATATGACATATGTCCCATCGCTTCTCGTGGCGTCCGGTGGAGTCGACAGGGCTCTTCCACGCGGCAACATCGAGCTTGCGACGTAGTCTACATCAACGTAATCATATACATTACCATCCAGCTCAAGGTATGAGTGCTCGGGCTTTCGTTCGACACGATGCTAAGTTAGAGAATGTACAGAATATATTTATTACACTGTGAACCTTTTATTCAAATGACATTTTGTATGAATACTCGTGAAATTAAATACTATATCATACCGCAATAAACTTAATTTCCGTTACTTTAATACAATTAATATTTTACATTTTAATCACTATTATTTGGTATTGAAGCATGATAACATATTTCCATTATTTCACAGTTTAAGTCCGACATCGTAGACCGTTCTTTTCATTTAATGTACTAATACTTGCAACACGTATACAAACCAATATTCCAATTTCACCTTACTTTTTGTTTTATGTTAAAGTATTTAGCAAATAAACAAGTAAGTCAAGGTTACACATTAACTGGATTAAATTACTATGGGCTTGAGCGAAACACAGACCAGTTTGTTGTTTCAGATTGAATGAATGAATAGATAAAATATTTTAAAGAGCTATACATATGTTTGCGTAAACTAGACCAGGATGTCAGCGGGCAGGCAGGGGTTATCAAAATAGGCTATGAGCAACAGCTTAATATAACGATATAAGACTTTCCCCAATTACAGACGTGCGTTGTTTCCAATTATATTTAACATTTTATAATTTCAATACTGGTCGTTAAAAGCAATTGTATATACAAGAATGTGTGCTCACCAATGGTTGACAACGCTCTTGAACGGACTTCTGCACTTTGCCTGCGCCTACGATCACATCACATTTATCGGAGTCAGCTGTTCGAGAGTACCGGGAATTTAGAGCTTCAATATGCAGCTCTCGTCGGCGTCTTTAATTACACACGTTACAATTCAGTCATATAATTATACTTCAATATGTATATACACTTATTACAAACTACATGTATGTACACAAAACCTCTTGTTTCTAAGAAAGTCGGCTATTTTTATGTTTAATGACTAATAATTAACTATCATACTTAGGAATATGTATGTATTGTCTTACATAACATACGTTGGAAAAAAACTGAATGTTTTAACATCCAAATATATATTTTTTCACATGAAACGCACATGCAACATTCAAAATAATATCACTAAGCTTACCTGTTACTCACGATTACAATAACTGCTGACGCGATGAGAACCAATACAAAGACACCAGCCCCAATGCCGACGTACACAAATGTAGAAACTGAGTGTGATTCAGGCGCTTGAGTGGTCGAAACAGGCGCTTGGGTGATAAAATAATTAGAATACTATTTTTGGTAATTGGAAAGAACAATTTAACAATAAAAGCGATCAGTCATTTTACAGTTATACAATATTCACATTAAAGGAACAAGTTGTCCATGTATTGAGCTGATTGGCATAACCACTTGAGGTTGCTACTACACAGAATAGACAACTTTTAGATGGTGTATCTTTAGATTTAATTTAATATAATAAATATCATATAATACATTTGTTGAATACAACTAAATTGTTTAACACACGTTAGATAAACATAAATTAATATCTTACATTACAATTATTTTACTGTATAATAACCTTTTTAATAATAAAAACAATGTTTCATTACTCCACCGGCTTGATTTTCAGTTCAGTCATGGCTTTCTTGGTTAAATATATCATACTCATTTTAAAGTCTATTGCCAATGAAAATATTAATTACTTCAACAATAAAAGTATATTAAACATTCGAACAGTCATTTAATATAATCCTTAAAACACGCGATTTCTGAAAATCAGCTTGGTTGTATTAGTATATATACTACAAACACAATCACAACATACCCCTTCACGTTCAATTCGTTGGCATGGTTTATATACGATGTGCCTTTCAATTTGACGCAGTAACTTAATAAAAAAAAAATCTTTAAACGACTTACAAAAAATAATTAAGATTACATTTATGGGCGTTACGGATATTAGCCAAAGCTCTATAACCTACCGGGTTCAGGTCCGGGCGTGGTTTTGCAAACGATGCTGCTCTCGCCGCAAAAGTGACACGCTTTCTCGCATTTCACGAGCATCCAGTTTGGGT
Organism: Dreissena rostriformis; assembly: GCA_007657795.1. Taxonomy (NCBI): domain Eukaryota; kingdom Metazoa; phylum Mollusca; class Bivalvia; order Myida; family Dreissenidae; genus Dreissena; species Dreissena rostriformis. Next base: position 88,475 of record VMBQ01002589.1, on the reverse strand, counting down.
TGTTTTGGCACTCGCCTTCCGCCGCCAATTTTTCGCACTCCTGCTCATCGGCGTGCTTGTTTGAGCAGTTCGCTGGAATGCGCACAGAAACATGATTATCTTCTCCGTAAAATACAATAAACACACTAAATATAGGGGTGCTACAAAACCAGGTGTTTAACTTTGTAGTGATACATTTATTTTAAAATTTAAATAAGTGTGCTCTCCTTAGCTAGGTCCTAATGCAAGATACACTCTGACATAATTCAGACCCGTCAGGCCCAAAGTGTATTCCCAATCTAGGTCTGCATGAAAGCTGTCTACACACACATTCTCACAATGCAAGTAATTAATTGAAAATTGTGTTTCCATGTTTCTATTTTAAGTAACACTGACCTGATTTTTTACCCAACTAGCCCTTAATATAATCGCAGGCAATGTCTTCGTGCATGCAAGACCACTCAATCTACAGTGTCAACAAGATGGGTCAAACTAAAGCGCAGATCGATTTTCTATTTTGAATAACAATGCCCTTGACCCGACTTGTTTTAAATTCAATCACAAGCTAGGTCTTCATGCAAGCTTAATCATCCAAAGTATCATCAAGATTCGTTAGCTAACATGCACACAAAATTGACAGTGTTAGCGTTTTTGTATCATCTTTTGCCATTCGTGTGTCGTGTGTCTTGCTGAAACGTTTAAATCAAACACAATCTCCTCATCAATGAGCAGATTTATATGAAACTTTGATGATTGGGACAATGCTTGTTGTTCCGATCCGGTACCGATAGGACATTAGAGCTTAAACTAGATTAAAAAAATGACAACTTCTAAACTTTCACCTCTGGAGTCGCAATATTCGGGGGTTTAATATTTTGTATGTAACATCATTTATTGGGCCTTTACATAGTGGGTTCAAATGGTGTCCCTTTGGTCAAACCCGACCACGTCCCGATGATCACACTTTTTAAATAGAGCTATTTATCAATATAAATAGAAAAATCTTCTCTGAAAGTCCTGGAGCTTTGTTATTTGCTATGTGACATCATATAGTAGTCATCTACAAAGTTTGTTCAAATGATACTCTTGGCGCAAAACTGGTCACGACATCTTCTCTAAAATCACAATTCAAACAGCTGTGATATTTGGTATGTAACATCATACAATGGTTCTCTACTACGTTTCTGCAAATCATGCCCTTTAGATCGAAATTGGTCCCGAACTGGAAGCAACTAATTTTTCTTATAAGTTGATAATTAAAAAATATTTTTCTCGCGATTAAAACTGAGAATATTGATGTTTGGTATTTACAATCATGTAAAGGTCCTATACAAAGTAGGTTCAAAATGTGCCCCTGGTGGTATATGATCGAACTATTCACGGTACCAATATTACTAGTAATGGAGTTAATCTCCAATTAATTATTTGTCATGGTGACTGATCAAACTTATGTTCGATAACTCTCGTTTATAGCTGGGAAACGAAGACGCGTCACCAGTCATCTTTGTTCTGCAGTTATATAACCGTTTGGCAAAAATGACATCCGTATCAAGTCCATGACCGATTGTCATTTTTACAAAAAGACATTCCATGTTTAAATCCGCTCTGAGACATATGTTTAAAGTGCGTTTTACGATGCAAATAATGAAAAACATAACGATAAAACATAGTAGTAAACCATCACACAAACAACAAGGTCTTTGGTTTATGTACCATTACCGGTGACGAGATCGGTGATGAGCTGACACGATCCCATGGGTTCGGGTGTGGAGGTTTGCATAGGCGGACCCCAGATGGTGACGTCTCCTTTCCATATCGCGTGGAAGGACCAACTGAAGTTTGTGAAGTCCGTGTTATGTTCGTTTGTCAGAATGAACACCTTGGACGGCCGGTTAGCGCACGTGGGGAACAGAGTGAGCATGTTCCAGTTCTGTAAAAGAGGTAAACTTCAGGATGATTCGATTTATCAATAGCGTGGGTGTGCAGCAACAGCGGCAGCTTTATATACCTGCATTCCAATACATTTACACTCTCCGGGACTACCATTTTAATTTAAAGTTAAATTATCGAGGTCCCCTCCTGTGTCGGTATCTTATTATTTGTGGAATGTTGATTGCAAAATTCTTCGTTAAAAAGTCTGAACAAAATGATTTTATTTGCTAAAACAAACTGACTTTTAATCGGATGTTCTAATGGTTGTTTTCATAAGCGTAAGATAAAGGTATCACACGACATCGTTTTCTATGATTGTGAAGGAGAACAATACCGGTAATGCATATTATACAATACATGATTTTCTATTAAGCAGTGTGAAATGTTCTCTGTCATTGGCATTCTTTAACAATACTAAATAAATTCGTTGATCAACCGTTTGCAATTAAATATTATAACAAAGATAAGCATTGGATCATGTTCAAGCTAACAGCACAATCGATCGATAGATCAATGCTTACCTTGATATCCTGCGCGTTATGATCGAAAATGACTAACAATTTCGCTTTCCTGCCGGCAACCCAGCCTACTTGCGGTGCGCTTAAGTTGCAGTAATACTCGTTCTTCAGTAAACCGGGATTGTCGAGGTCCGGCCAGGGGTTCGAAACGCGCTCAAATGGAACTGAAACTTGGGTTAAATTAATCAATAGCGATGGTAATATATGGCTGTATTATGCATCTTTCTTAATAATGCAACCTACATGCAAAGACTTGACTTGTTTCGATCATAGCTTTTATTAAAAATACTGCCGACATGACAAACAATATGATGATTTTCTTATACCGTTTTCATGTTTTAGGGTTAACCATATTAAATCAAGTTATACAAAAATGTGCACTGATTGGCATTACATAAAACATTTCGTAAGTGTCCGTGCGTGTTTCAAAGTTTATGAGGTCCGTTCACGCCGATGCTGCATTATGTGGGGACACATTGTATTGCCCAGCTCTCTTACCGTTTTTAATTACTTGACTCACGAACAGTTGAACGAATTCTGATATAAAGCTGATATATCCAACCATTTACTTTTAACTGAAAGATATTTGAGTTAGATGTTGTCTTGTTCTGTAGGAAGAGTCCGAAGTACCCGGTAAAAAAGCCCCACCTGTCCGGTGATGAAAAACCAAGCCCACATGCGACGGGAGCGGGGATTGAACTCAGGTCGCCTACTGGAGAAGCGCGGTGTCCGACCATTTTGCCCAAATTAGACAGCCCAATTTTGCGTGTGACGGCAGTGGTTAACGATTACCAGAGGTAACCACTACAAGGAGTGTGGTAACCATAATTAATATGTTAAAAATGTGAGGCAATCATGTAATCAGGTAATCATGGTTAATGCGTTATTAATGTGTTATAACTTAAGTAATTGATGTATTGATTCTTTTCACCGATAAACCCACATGTCGCTTTGTCATCTTTTAATCACTAGTGTGTGTACTTATTGTAGATTTAAAAGAGGTAATTTAAGCTGTTGCTTACCTGAACAACATACGTTTCCAAATAAGAACACGCACATCGACAGGCCGATATGTCCATATTTTCTCATTTCTGAAATGAATAAATACAGATATAATAAAGTATAAAATATGTCAGTATGATTTCACAAAATGTATATCAATGTTGATTAAAATATGTGCTAACAGCACATGAAGATTAAAACTGAAATGAACCGAAGCTTGCTTCCAATGAGTCAGAGTAATACAAATCAAACACGTCTAGTAACGGTAAATTAGACAACATTGTTTTAAACATGAATGGTATGTATGTTGTTATTTTTCCGAACATAGTTTATACAGTATGCATGTACATGCACTGGATATAAAAATGCGATCTCATTTAAATTTTTAATGAATGGTATTATAAGTGTAAGAACACTCATTATCACATTGATTAAAGCAGACATATTTGCTTACAGGTAAAATGTGAAAGAAATAGTTTGTTCTTTCGTATCATTATAAACAGATGCACGAATACTAGTGTCTATTTTAATTGATAAGGTTACTCAATTAAGAATGTGATTACTCACGTTACTGCAATTTCGTGTCATCAGTACAATTTGTTTTGTTATCTCATTTGTCTCATTGATCTAGAATACCAACTTTTTGCATTTTCTCACAAACGATGCATTCTGATTGGATAGTCCGTAACATGACCTGTGTTTCATTTCCCGATGTACACACTACGTATGCAAAATTAACTCATTACTATTCATGACGGTACTATATTTTCTTAAACAAGTGGGCAAATGGCTTCATTGTTTTCCGCAAATCTTAACGACGTTGCTTTTCATTGGCCATTAGTGAAAACGTGTTATTGCTTGGCGCCACNTGATGAAAAACCAAGCCCACATGCGACGGGAGCGGGGATTGAACTCAGGTCGCCTACTGGAGAAGCGCGGTGTCCGACCATTGAGCTAAGCAGACAGCCCAATTTTGCGTGTGACGGCAGTGGTTACCGATTACCAGAGGTAACCGTTACAATGAGTGTTGTTACCATAATTAATATGTTAAAAATGTGAGGCAATCATGAAATCAGGTAATCATGGTTAATGCGTTATAAATGTGTTATAACTTAAGTTATTGATGTATTGATTCTTTTCAGCGATAAACCCACATGTCGCTTTGTCATCTTTTAATCACTAGTGTGTGTACTTATTGTAGATTTAAAAGAGGTAATTTAAGCTGTTGCTTACCTGAACAAAATACGTTTCCAAATAAGAACACGCACATCGACAGGCCGATATGTCCATATTTTCTCATTTCTGAAATGAATAAATACACATATAATAAAGTATAAAATATGTCAGTATGATTTCACAAAATGTATATCAATGGTGATTAAAATATGTGCTAACAGCACATGAAGATTAAAACTGAAATGAACCGAAGCTTGCTTCCAATGAGTCGGAGTAATACAAATCAAACACGTCTAGTTACGGTAAATTAGACAACTTTGTTTTAAACATGAATGGTATGTATGTTGTTATTATTCCGAACATAGTTTATACAGTATGCATGTACATGCACTGGATATAAAAATGCGATCTCATTTAAATTTTTCATGAATGGTATTATAAGTGTAAGAACAATCATTATCACATTGATTAAAGCAGACATATTTGCTTACAGGTAAAATGTGAAAGAAATAGTTTGTTCCTTCGTATCATTATAAACAGATGCAATAATACTAGTGTCTATTTTAATTGATACGGTTACTCAGTTGAGAATGTGATTACTCACGTTACTGCAATTTCGTGTTATCAGTTGTTTTTTTGGGCAAATGGCTTCATTGTTTTCCGCAAATCTTAACAACGTTGCTTTTCATTGGCCATTAGTAAAAACGTGTTATTGCTTGGCGCCACACCAGCATATACAAGTGTGTTCAGGCCTTTACAGTTTAAACAAGTGCTGCTTTCCGCATTTCATCGTTGTGTGATAAGTAGGGAAAATAACGCCTAACTTATGCATAAATATCCGTATTTTTCCGACAGTTTATACTAAGATGAAAAGCAGAACAATCTTTTGATTTCTTAAAACATGTTACACTGAGTTTATCTAATTGTTATAACGTAGCATTAAACACCTGATATAATCTTAATGTGTTTACATCACGACATGTATTCAACCAATTTATGTAAACTGTTAACATCTCATTTAGTGCTGTGTTTTTTTTCTTATCTTACACATAAAACTAACAACTATTGCTTTAAAAACCTGAAGGAGCTTGACTTCATAACTATTAAATGTAATAGTTATATTAAATAAAATAAAATAATGTATGTTATATAATAATATTATGTTTTAAATAATGTTTAGTCGTGTCCCGTTTCACTACAGACGTAAACTTTCTTTTTGTGACTTATTTTCCAAATGATTTATTGTTGCAATTACTGTTTTCCTGCTGGTTCTTCATTTATTTTGCTCACATGTTATAAATAATAAAAACGAATATTACATATGTATAATCTTTAAAAAAACGAAAGTACTATTAAATCGCTGGCTATTAGGGTCTTAGATCTCCATGGAAAGAAAAAATGAATACTGGTTGCTCATGTTTATGTTTTGGCATTACGCTTTAACACATACAACATGTAATAATGCACAATGGATAAACCAATGTTATCTAAGCAATACTTCACAAGAATTGTTGGATGTTGGATATGGATTATATACAATCCATTTGACAAACACAACTATGTAAAGAGTTGTCAGCACTATTTGAGTATAACTTTATTTATACTAAATTTTGTCATGTTATATCTTGTATGTAACTATATGAATTATAGTTTTCAAATACTTGTTTTGAATATTAGCAAATACATGTAAACAGGATCAATATTATAATAGGATTGTATTATATGGCCACATTTGACCATCATTCCTCGCATGGTGGTTTGAAACATAAGCGTATAGTAATGCGTAATATAAACTAAATATGGGGCCAATATGGGCTTGAAATGTACACAGATGAGCATTCAAGAAGATAATAAGATATATATCACAAGTGACATTTAATTTTGACGTTTCCATATCACATATGACTTGATGGCATTAGACATATTATTAAAAGCATTTGGGTCATGCAGAAGTATAAGAGCTTACAACACAAACATACTTTTACTTTTGCCTTGAAAGTATTACTTAGACATTAATGTAGCCATCGGGTTATTTTGCTCAATATTTGACCTGATCAAGTTTAGAATATGTTTCAGGATGTGTTGTTCGAAATTCTAACTACATGTAGTGTTTTGTACATTAAGGTTCTCTTATTTGATCATTGACCTAATAGTATGACATTTCCCATGAAGATAACAATCTGATTTTTCCGTGTGGCACTTCCTAGAAAAGGTTAACAGTGATGCCGAGTTAATAACAATCATTGAATGGAGAAGTTATTGATTGGACAACACCCGCTATTAATACAATACTATTCTTTTCAACCTTTGACCTCAAAGTATGACTTTTGTCCTAAATGTAGCAATATGGTTATTGTGATGAATATATGAAATGCGTTGCAATCTATGTCGAAATACTGCAATGCATGAGAAGTTTAAAGCAAGAAGATACATAAATAGTATGTTTATAAGAAGGTGATATAGTTTTACCTTTGATCTTAAAGCATGATCGTGTCTTAAGAGGGAGGTATATGGGCCTTGTTGCTAAACCCATACATTTATGTAACATCGCGTCACATTATTTCAATATCCTTCAACGAATAAATACAATTGAACTTCAAAAGATATAGTTTAAAGCTCCTTTTTGGAATTTAACCTTTGGGTATGACCTTTACCTATAAGACAGCAATCTGGTGTGTGTGTGTATCACACTGTTTAATATAAGTTATCATTTTTGCCGAGTTATTTTGAAAACAAAACATAGGTCTTATACAATCATGGTAAAGCTTTTGTCTCGCCTAGTAAAATCGCAGGAGAGCTTTTATCTGAGCTGGTAATATCGCGGGAGTGCTTCTTTCCGGGATAGTAAAACCATGGCAGAAGATATGGCCGCCCTCCTAAAATGTGACGTGTGAGTGAATGTCCGGGGCAGCTCCTACCTTCTCAATCCCTCCTCTTTTTCCACAATATCTCTTCCCTTCCTACAATGCCCCCTCCCTTCTCATAATCCTCATCCATTTCTACAATGCCTTCTGCCTTTCATCAATAACCCTCTCCCCCTTCAATGATAATTATTCTTGGGATTGCATGCGTATACTATATTCTAGTGAGGTAATAAAACGGGTCTATCCATAACTAGTACTTGTTTTGTTGGGTACACCCAATCCCATAATAATTTAATCAATATAAAGANCGCGTGCGTGCGTGCGTGCGTGCGTGCGTGCGTGCGTGCGTGTGTGTGTGTGTGTGTGTTATACTTGTATTGCCAAATAAATCAATCAACCTTTTATTAATATGTTTAAACGATCTGGACTATCCCATGTGTTCAACATGCTTAAACCATTTAATGCTTAAACCGTAATTTAGGGTATCTCATGGTTTGCAAAAATGTGACTTATCCACTGTGCAAGAATTAGATTAAATAAAGCTGAATTGGAACATAATTTTAATGATGGTACGTATATTATTTCGGTAACGTTAAGCCAATGTTGTTATCAGTTTAAGTCCCCAATATTTAATGCCTAATGGCATGAACATGAAATACAAATTATCTACTAAAATACAAACTGCAGTTAATTTGATGTTCAGTGCAAGTGCTTTCGTTCCAAAGAATTATTTTTATGTGTATTTTAATCATTTCAGTTTCAAATATAGAATTTATCTTGCAAAACGCAGTGTTGCAAAACGCAAACTTGTACTGCTTAAAACTTAATACAGCCGAAATTCGATAATAAATTTCGTGAAATTGTGCAATAAAGCATGTTTAAGTTTCGTTTCTTTGCTGCAAAAAGTGAACTGCAATTGCAGAAACTGTATTTACCCGGGATTTGATAATAAATCTTGTGACAGCATATATTACAATGTATGTGTTCGTTTTATTGCTACATTGCATCGTACTTCGGTCCATGTGAATTACTGTGTTGCTAATGTAGATTTACCAAAATAGTTATAGCATCACGATAAATTAATGAGTTTTGAGTTTTAATGCGTAAACATTATAACCAGACAGATCCTTTTAAAGCCCCATTTACACCCAAAATCAACGAACATGTCGTAAATTATTTCGAAAAAAAGCCCCCTTTTCACACAGCGCGGCCCATATATTCCGATGCGTATCACATGTCATCGTTAAAGTTGTTTCGCATGGAGCGTCTGATATTCACCGGTTACCAGCGGAAAATGGTGTGTAAAAGAACAACATAATAGCTGTCCATTGCGATATTGTTTGACTGAATTGTATAGTAAGTTATTTAAAGTTTTGCACTTAAAATTGACATTGTTTAATGGTACTAATTACAGTCACTTATTTACGAAGACCACATACATGGATACAATCCCCATTAAAAGGCATCCCAATTTATCCATGTACTGAATTCTTAATGGAACAAACAGTGTTTAATCGCATTCTGATACTTAAGAACATATTGTAACTTTAAATAAATTTATAGTGAAGTAGATGTACAATACATACTGTTCAAAAACGACACAGAGTGGTATATTTTAACAGACTTAAAATGTGAATATACTTACAAACCCACATTTCATCCTTACAGATACACGGTGAATATACTTACAAACCCACAATTCATCCGTACAGATACACGGTGAATATACTTACAAACCCACATTTCATCCTTACAGATACACGAAATGTACTTTAAAAAAAGTTTTTTTTTCAATAAAGATCATAACCATAGAGATAAAACTATATACATGTACATCTAGCTTATTTATACAGAAAATAATAACTTTTTTTTTCTAAAACAAAAAACAAATTAACATGCATTGAATCTCATGCTTGCTCGTATTTCCTTATTGAATACCAATTTGCAAATATTCTCAGATGAAATTTATTTATTAAGACACCGCACGAGAGATGTGTGCATAATTACCCCAATAACAAGTACCTTTACGAGAAGTTACATCATGCGCACACAATAAAAGAAAACAACCCAAGTACATGGGACATTACAAAGTAACAAGCTGTTATTGACATTTCAATTTAAAACATAAGACAAGAAATGCTATATACTTGTTTTTAAATTAAAATGATTTGTATTTGTTTATTTAGTATAAATAAATCAAAACATTTAAACTACAACGCAAATAGATTTTAAAGAGATTTTGATTAAAAATTAGCAGAATGGTGGATCGACGTTTTACGTTCATCTGTGAAATCAAACTCCTCTGTCATCATATCATGCGTCTAGGATGGTGTGTTATATTTAACGTAAACATTTGATAACGTTAATTGACACACATGTACGATTATTCACATAAAGTTGATAAGGTAATCCAAAGTAACTATCGATCGCATTTTCTTCGAAACATTTACATTCCACCACCACCGCATGGTAAAGATATTGGTTGCTGTACATGCATTATCTCCACTCACTGTCTTTTATGGACATAAACGCCTGGGATGAATTACTTCATGTAAGCGAACGATCATGAATAACTTACATAAAGTCAAACATAGTATCTAATTTTTACCTTTGTCATTGAATCGTTAACGAGTATTCCAGAACTCTGTAAATATTTGTGTCTGTGTCCTACGTGTAACTTTCAAAACTTCTAGCGCACGGATACAATTGAAATATAAAATCTAAAGTGCAAATGCTTAACGATGGTTGTACCTTCCACCGTTTGTAAATGTTTGTTAATGAGTTTCGGCATTCGTTCAGTCGTTTTATATGAAAAGATAATTAGAATGTTAACAAGATATTAACGATGTATCAATATACAAATGATGAGTATCTTAATGTCATTTTAATTACCGTCGCTTTAGTCTAAATAACCTTCTGTGATATAGCTTCGATTTGTAACTGATAAACCAATGACTAATTAATCCGTTAACAGGATATAATCAAACTATATAAAGGTAATATACGTGTTTTAAAAACGCACCCCTTACCACTGCAGTAAATGATAATTAATTCACGGAATATCATTAAAATCGATAAGATCAAGTAATATAATTTTCTAAAGGTAAACACGCCAATTATTCATTAACGTTATAGAACAGATGTATGTTTTGTCATGCAACCGCCTGTGTATAAAGTACAAAGAATCTGCAAGGAAATGTACCAGAATGCTTTCACAAGAAGAAATGTTATGTATACTCGACTGTCATTTGAAGTCAGTCAACTGTGATTGTCAATATTATAAAATTAATACCTAGTTCAATTTTGCAGATTATTGCGTGCATTGAAAATGATGCATTATATTAGGCAACCACAAAACTGGTGTATTGGTACACACAATTAGTTTTGCAATCAGAGGAACGTAATTGCTATACGGTTTTCAATAATTTTTTACAAACCCATTAAAACTTATTGTGATATTTTGTCATGTTGCGCGCTATGTTTGTTTTCTGAATAAATACTGTTTTAACATAATATGTATATATCTTCGATTAACGATAAAGAATCTTCTGTTTACTTTAAAGTCATTTATTTGACTAAATGTTATATTGAAATACCAGAATGGCCGTTAAAAAGACGACCTTTGCTTTGAATTTAAGAGATACTAGACAGAGAAACAAGCGTCTTATGAGATAAGTAAACATCTGCGCCATTACCTATGGACGTTAATCTACTCATGTACGTGCATTAAGGTTAAATACTCAGCAAAACTTATGCTTATGAGGTATCGTCGATTTCTTTGTATAATGCCATAATCTGTTTTCAAAGTACTTGCAACATATCCTTGCCAAAGCTTAGTTATCTTATTCACTGAATACGTAAATTGGACCTTACAGTTCATAGCTTGACAAATACCAAACTGTGCAATTAACGCTCATAACACCACAAGTCCGTCTTTAACTGATTTCTGAAATGCGTGTGAGGCATAACATCAGACCTTAGAATCTTATTATGCGCAAACAAGGATTGGCTTTTCTTGTTACAGATACATTAAGCTGGCTAAAAAGCCAATTTCTGTTCGTGCACATCTGTTAAGAGTATGAAAGAAGAGTCTTTAAAGATCAAACAGTGAAATTAATATTTGAAGTAAACGCTGTAGTCATTTGGGAGGCGGAAAACTACAACGGGCGAGGCATGGTAAAGGGGTGATAACCCAAAAAAAGGGTTAGGATAAGGGTTAGGGTTAGGGGTCGGGTTAGGGTTAGGGTTGGGTTTAGGCTAACCCAAACCCTAACCCGACCCCTAACACTAACCTTAACCCTAACCCTCTAACCCCCCCTTGCGCATTACCATACCATGCCTCGCCCGTTGTAGTTTACCGCCTCCCTAGTCATTTTAACCGTACGATATTACTTACCGTGTGGAGTTCATTTATCATATATAATAAATATAATTAATTGTAATTCGTCGTACAAATGTCATTTATAGCAATTACTTAACTAGATGGGTTGTGCTGCACATGTGCTCAGAACATAACTTTCAAATCAAATATATGCGATTTTAATGTCAATAGATGAGTATTAACGAGGTTATATAATAAAATATCTGTTATTGGTACCATAAAGCAAATATTGTAAAACAAAAGATAATTCAAAACGACCGAGTTTACGCCGAAACCGACACGTCTACTCGTATTTGTTGCAGGACTTAAAAATGTGTCAAAACAAAAAGAATAACAAAAGAACAAATCTGCCCAGAATGGCTTGTGATATTTGCAATTCTGGTGTTTACACATTTTAAGTTATGCATATTTGTCGTATCCACCCATTTGCAACAAAAAGCAAATAATGCATTTTATATAACTAACTATGTTTTAGTAAGTGTTATCACGTGTATGCCTAACTGTATTACATTTCGGTTATGCATGTTCCTATTTCAGATAGTAAATCATTATGTTTTACGATGTTGCCAAAGGAACGACAAGTCATGATATCATAAAACGTGGTTACATGGAGAATACAGTATCTCATACGAAACAGGTAAACATACAGAATGCGTTCTTGTCTCGATGTATTATAATAATAACCGAACACAAAACTAATTGGCCAGGGCATCAATTTCGTCCTAAGCATCCGTTGTTCTGCTACATATATTACAAGCGCGTATCATACGTAAAACTTAAACATGGTGGCGCAAAGTTGTTAAACCATGACGCTAATTAAAGAAAATGTTAATGTAAATATGGCCGACTGTGACTCCAATTTAATGAAGTGTGTTTGGAAAGAATTTCTATGCACTTTCCGTATGAATACGTTTTCGGAATATCTAAAACAAAACGTATGTCCCGTACAATTGTACGGACCTATACAATATTACCAAGACCTATTAAAATCTAATGAATATAAAAATGTTTATTTGATACAAAATTGCATGTGAATAATTCGTCGTTACCCTCAAAAATAAATTTTTCTAAGGGTTCCAACTATTGGCCACAAAATGCTTAAAACAAAACATTACAAAGTAAAAAAAAAAAATATTGTTTGTTGTCCTATCCAAACACAAAACTGCCATCATTTGGAACTCAATCAAAAGTATTTTATTTTACTGACATCATAATAATTTTACATCCCATCAATAGAAAAACAGTCGAACAATTAATAAATTGGAATATTTACACTAGTTTTCTTACCGTCCCACCAGCTTTGGATCCACAAAGTTGACTCAAACATAATATTTCTTTAATGAACATTATTATTTAATTGTGTGTTTTTATTGTTCATGCGTGGGTTTTGAGATTGATGCACATGTTTCCTACGTGAAGCGTTTCGTTATAATTTATATATTCGTTGTTCCTCATCGTTTAAAAGTAGGGACACTTGTTCAGTATTAAAGATACATGTGTGTATGATTTCAGAAATAAATAATAACTTACAATTGCTGGATACACATTTTTTATTGGAAGAAATAACGAAAACTCCATTTTTTATATGGATAAAACAAAGTGAATTTCGAATGTAATTATTTATTTATAAGCAAAATTCAATTATTTATTTATTAGCTGTGCATTATTCTCAAACATTCATATCAAACAATAAATTGTAATTTAACCGCACGGGAGTGTCATTTTCAGGGGACGTGAACAATTTAAAATAACAATACAAATTCAATTATCGGTTGGTACACAATTGTACGAAAAGTATTAGGAAACTAATTAATCATCTACAATCCTTATCATTTAGCCACATGGACAACACAAATGCAAACACCTGTCAAGATAACGCAGAAAAAAAACAATCTGTGCTGCAATCGTGATTGAAATCTATTGGGCATTAACATGATATCGAACCATTAGTTCGATTAAATAGACTGCATAAATAGAAGTTCTAATGGGCAGTTAGCATGTTGCACGTAACCAATGTACTGTTACAATGTATACAATATTTGGACATGTTTATAAAAGGTTAACACTATTATGAGTGGAACAAAACAATGTAATATTTCAAGATAGCATAACAAAATATGTCATATGTTCAAAGTTAAAACTGAAACATTGATAGTAAAACTTTTTTTAACATAGCAACCTTTCATACTGCAAGTTTTCCTTATAAAAAATATGTATACAGTAAATTAAAATTGTCTGTTCAAGACAAATTACTTGCAATAAAAGTTGAGAAAAACATATGTTCGTGCTGATAAAACCTTTCCTCACTTCTATTTAAACGAAACATGACATGCATTCTCAAACTAAATTATTACGTTTTTTAAACCGGATACACAGTGCATCAGCAATTGTAACTTTAGAGAGATAATGATTTTAACATCTGGCTTTACATACCGCAATATTTCTGAAACAAACGGCGAAACTATTCAAATTCTTGGCATATAGACCTACGTAGAGAGAGATACACATGTATCACATTGAGAAAGAAAAAATCAACCATACGCGATTCAGTGACCAAATAGAAATGATTTGATTAAAACCATTGAAATTTAGATGTAATATAACCAGCAGACGCCCATCGTCGGTAAATCCTGTTTGAACAATTCTCGATTAGACTCATTCAAATTGGTGTTTGTGAAAAAGTACAAAGTAGGATAATAGTTGTTAATGACGATGCAAACTATAATCACATACACACATTTGAGTAAGTGTTTAACTGCATAGTTTGTCTAAATGATACATAATAGATTAAAATGCAATATAAAGTTTATATAAAAAAAACTCCTTTAACCATTAGTATGTGATTTGAGGCGAATTAAGGAAGAAATATATTTTTCAAGTAAATAACAAATACGTTTCTAACTTTTCTATGTACCTTATTTATTAATGTCAAAGATTTATGTTATTTTGACTGTTGTCCGTCTTCGGAATACAAGAATATTCTGTGGTTCAGTACCTTTTGGATCACGATATATCTGGAGCTACTGATAATACAAATTCCAACGTTATATATTAAGTTATGCCAACAGCCTAACTTAATAAGGACCGACTTATATGCACTGTTTGTAAATGAGTGATATAATCTCGGGCTTACTACATAAAACACTGCTATATTGAAGCTGTTCAAATCGTTATACATAGCTTACCTCTTTTTCCTGCGACTACGCATTTAAACGCATCTATTGACATTGGGTGTTTTAAATTTACAGGGTTGTCTACCTTACGCCAACCCATTGGAAACAATACTTTTAATAAAGTTGCAAATGTGCATATTAAATGAAAGTGTACTGATACTTAATTGTACTATAAATAGTATCATGTATAAACTATTTTACCACTTAAATAGTAAACCCCACGTATTTATTGGAAGTACACAAGCGCACACTGTTTATCTATATAAATATATTTTTATTGCAATGCATTTAAACGAGAAAACATGCCGATTGTATTGTTATTAAACTTGATTCAATAACTAAACATAAATCACGTGACATTATCTTATCTTACAAACGTGTATCAATAACCAATACTAAGTCGTAGTGCAATAATCAGGATACCAAACATATTGTATACATGTTGATATCTTGAAGAAATTAATTGGGAAACATAGATAATGCATAATATGACCGATCTAATTATATCTCATGAGAAATCGGAAAAGAAGAAATCCCCAGACTGCTGCGTATAGTGAAATTTATTTATTAAATTTCGCAATGTTTCGAGCACATTCCACACAGTGATAATGTATATATTGTCGGGAATTTAATATATGCTCTGTCGTATATTGGTTTATTGCTTTTGAAAACTTAATTGTTTCGTTGTTCGTCAATATTTAAAGGAGTATATTTTGCACAATAGACACGCGATAATAAAGTTAAGATGTTTGGTTTAAAGCAACACTCGAGAAAATTTCGTAGTCACACAACACAATTTTTAATGAACACTGAAATCACTTAATTACTAATAGGTAAAGCAAATACGTCACTTCGCAAGTTTTTAAAACATATTGTTAAGTTGAAAAAAGTCCCATGTACATATAACAGTTTCCGTTGTGTATTGGCAACCACGCCGCCTTTGTTCTAGTTCTATTGCTTTAGAAATATCAGCAATTAGGTATGCGAATGCATTCCACAGTAAGCCTTATCACATGCAAACCAAAATCAAACCCTTTGTGCACTGGTATTATTGTGAAGCTCGCCATAAATCATTCTTATAATTAACTGCCAAATAATGTCAGAAAATAGCTTCATATAAAACAGGGTATTGACCTAAGTGCAATAGCAACAAAAATGCATTTGTGTAGATTATACATAATTCACGTTATTGTTTTATGTGTTCGTTCGCTTCATCATTTCAGCAAACATGCAGCGATACTCTTTGCGCTGGAACAAACACTTCGTTCCTTGAAATAAGTTGATGCTAAGCCTTGCTAGTTAATAGATAAGCAATGTTGTAGAAAGAATATCTAAATTAAATAAGTAATTATTTCGATCATAAACACACATTGTGTTAATTGCCATTGGATAATTCTTGCTTATACATAGATAAGCATTGTTGTCTGAAGTATTTCTTTATCAAATTTATATATATATCGCTCACCATCAAATAACAACAAGTTGTATTGTCATAAACAATTGGAACTATTCGTTATTACATATGTTCATACATCGAAAAGTAGTGTAATCAAATATACTATAATTATTTATTATAATTGTATAGTAATGTATTTTAACATATTAACATCATGGTCAATTAGTGACTATACCATTCATAAAAAATACTAATATGATCTAGTCTCATTTATATTTTACTAAACGTGTTTTGTATAAACAAGCTCATTAGTTCCATATCATTTTTACAGATAACTGTCTAAATAGTCAGGAATGACTAAACTATTTTTTCTTGGTGTGTTGGTGTTCTATGAAGGGCGATTCACAAGGATGCAAGTGTTTCGTGCTATCAATGTTTCTAGCTGAAAATCAGCGCAATTTGACAAAAACTTATTTGGCTTTATCCTACCGATATTTATATTGTTCGGCACAAACGTTCAGCTTTTCTTAAAGAACATGATTAAAACATAATTATTTAGACTCCACATGCGTTGCTTGGAACATTCGATTGTAATTATTTATTGTTTATCGTGTTTCCTTGCCAAATATTCCAACAGAAAAAAAAAAACGGGATTATTTTATGTAATTTTATGATGAGGAAAAGTGTTGTAGATTCATATTTATTTATTTATTTATTTATTTATTTATTTATTTATTTATTTATTTATTTATTTATTTATTTATTTAATTATTTATTTATTTATTTATGTATTTATTTATTTATTCATTTATTTATATATTTATTTATTTATTCATTTATTTATTTATTTATTTATTTATTTATTCATTTATTTATTTATTTATTTATATATTTGCACCTGTAAGGGAAGTGGTGTTATTGTTCATGGTATAAATATCAAATGACAAATAAACGCGATTTCTTGAGTAAAATTGTTACTTTTTCCTTAATGCTAAAAACGGCCTTTAGCTTCACTATTTAAGATCAAGACAAAATATTAGCCAGTGTAACGCATATTATATTTTATGTTTGCTGTTGTTTACTTTTAAATGAAAATCATATGCTCGACAAAATCGTGCTTTTAATTGCACAATAATTTACCTCTGACATATAATGTAGTTTTATGATGAAGAAAAATGTAGTAGATTAATATATATATATAATTATATAACGAATGCACCTGTAAGGAAAGTGGTGTTATTATTCATGGTATAAACATCAAATGACAATAAACGCGATTTGTTGATTAAAATTGATACTTTTTACTAAAGCGCCTAACGGTCCATGGCTTCACTATTTTAAATCAACACGAAATATGATCCAGTGTTACGCATATCTCTATTTTATGTTTTTTTGTGTGTATTTTTAAATGAAAATCATATGTTCGACAAAATCGTGGGTTTAATTGCACACTAACTTACCCCTGCCATATTATATATACATATAACTGCCAAAAGTTTCCATTTTATCAGGATTCAGTTCTTATTTATTGCTATAGACAATGAAGAGTAGTGGATGATGCTATGCTAATGTGTGCTTGATCAAATATATTCGTTCGGGTTGTAGTTCTAATATTTCTTACTGAATCAAATCAGAACGCTACTCTAAAAACACATGGTTATCTATTAGTTTCAATTGTAAAACATATACTCGTTTACATAACGAAAGAAAAATACTAACCTATCGTTCGTTAGACAACACATGTTTTTTTAAACATAAAATTAAAATCTGTACTATGTTTATAGATTTGCTTCATTAATTAACCGTGGTGACAAAAAATAAATCACGGCAATCCTTTAAAAAATATNGAAAGTTCATAGAATATATAACATCCATTCCACAGTTAGTCGTTTCACATAAAAAAAAAATAGATCATAAATCTATGTCTTAGAATTGACTGCCAACATAAAGTCAGAAAATGTTGGCAAAAATCAAAGGTAATTATTACGGCAAGGTTCTACGAGTATAGGCAAAAATACACACAAGATTTATGTATATTAAACATAATATACATTATATACGTAACTTCTTCATTAGCTCGAACTCGTTAAACGTTAAGCATTTAAGGAACAATATAAACGACTAACACACATTGTTACATTCCCTGAGATTGGGTATTGCGTGTAAAGTTACAGATTAATCATGTCAGAACAGAACAGAACAGAACATATCTTTATTTAACTCAAGTTACAATTGAAACATGTGAGTATACAGAACAATATAGTAATATAAACATAATTTTCACATGACATGGTTAGGTAAGATCTACTTAGAAAAATAACTTAAATACATTTTCCTATGTAATAATTATTTGGGGAATTAGAAAGGGGGGGGTGTCCAACTGATTGTTTGACCTAGTTATTGGACTTTAACCTGTCGTTCAACTTGCCTTATACCCACGTATTGAACTTGAGCATTATCCAGGGAAATCTAGTACTTTTGTCGTAGACAAGTTAGACAATCAACGTCCACTCCTGCGTGGGACACTGTGCTAGAAAATGCCGTCGACATAATCACATTTTGTAATGACTGTACAAATATATATTATCTTCCTTAAATGTACGATTAATACCCCCGGAAACCCGAAATGATGTGAAAAGTTGGACGTGCTCGGAAAGGTTTCCGAGAAATTTTGCTGAATTTTGGTAGGGTAAGTTAATTCAGTTCTATAATTGTTTTAGGCATTTTAGAAATAAAATATCTGTTGGTGTATGCAAAGGAGGTATTATCATGTATGTTAGAAAAAATCCTGTTTATTATTATTCAGGATGTATTGAAATAAGGCTATTTGAAGTCGACGATGCAGGGATGTGTCCCCTATTTAGCACTTTATTTACAAATTTCTTTAAAGGTATGCCAGTGAAAACGTTTTTGCACAGAAAATGAAATCAACCAATGTCCCCCGAGTAGCATGTCGCCAGGGTTTCTTAAAAAAAATCGTATTGGTGGAGAAATTAGACTTTTCATTCAACATGTTGATGAAAAAATGATATGACCCGGTGCAGTGCAAAGATATCAAGATGTTATTGACGAAGCGAGGACAGATTGGTTTGCAACTCTCCGTCGGTCATTCGGTCGGATGGTCGGTAGAGGTAATTCCCTTTAACCTCCAATGTTAGCGTGCGAAATATTAAAAATCTGAGACCACGTGAGAAGCTCCGTAAGCTGGTTCGGTGAAGTTCGGTAGATGTCCGACAACAGCGGCAAAATGTAAATGGGGGCAAACATATACTAAATGTGTTTATATTTATAATTTACTAAACAACACATATGTTGTTTGAAACATTTATTTGAATATGTATTTTGTATCTTTCCTTAATTCAATATATGTTTTTGAGCAAAATCATCGATAAATTGATATATACATGTACATTACCATGTGACACACGTCTGTATAGTTTGAGCTTTTAAAATCAATGAAGAAGTAATCATCTCTTTGGTAACGGTGGATAACCAATGCGGTGTTAAAACCTCATGTGGAAGCCAATGACATTATCCACCTTCGTATTTTCTAATTCACGATATGCATCTCCTCAACACGAACATACGGATGTTAACAAATGTTGAGTTATTAATCAAGCAATTCTTTTGTTTACATCATTCTTTGCATAAAGCAATATTATAGGTAAATAGCTAGATACAAATGACCAATGTTATATTAGACAACAACGGAATATTTTGCCATTAAATCATTATGCTAACAATGAATACTGAGTGCAAAATACGTATTCCTATGCATTTAAAAATAAACAGGTATGCACTAGCCGATTGTTACAAACAAATACAAACATATTGTTAAATGGCATACATGCTAGTAAGAAGATCAAAGATTGTACAAAGGGAGACATACTTATATAGATGATGCTGAATAACAAATCAAATCGCCTGTCGACTTAAGTCAAACTTGAGCATTACTTTCTAAAAAAAGAAATAGAAATGAATCAATGGCACGACGTAAGTTTACATATATATTTGAGCTTTGCGAAGAGGTATGTTCTAGTGAAAATGGCGACCTACATTTCATGCAGAGCGTCAATCGAGACTCAACGCTTCCCTTTTAAACTGATTAAATGAGCCTTAGCATGCAACAATGGTTCTTATGCCATATACGGCCCGCGTAGCACCAGACCAGCCTGCGAAGTCGTTAACGCTGGTCAGGAGCTACGCTGCCCGCTGTAAGGTCAAGCAAGTTTTTGTTGTAATTAGCATTAGAGAGTAGCTCCTAACCGGACAGTAAATACAAGTGTCTGTACGGTTCCTCTTTGGTTACATCCACACTTCCTTAAGGGTTAAGAGAAGAAAAAACGTGTTTTAATTTTACCGACGACATAGCCTTTTTTGAAAGTCTAATGTGTTCGTGCGAAGTCATTTTTAATAAAAGATATACGAACGGGGATACTTAGCTATGTGTACGTGATTGCTGGATCATGGATTACGAGTAAATTCTGCAACACAGCCATAATTAGATAAAGCAATAAACACGTCCAATTAAAGGTAAAAGACCACAAATAACTTCGAATCCTTGCATAAAATTGACCGGGCTCTTTGATGTATGTATGCCAAGGATCCATAAAGCAGATGGGGTAATGTGGATGCAATATGTTCACATTGTATACGTCAGTTTAAAAAGAAGTAAGATAACATGGTTGTTGCAACTGTTTTTGTAAAACAACAATAATGGTTAATGTCTTAAAATTGAAATTTTGTTGATTGCGTCGTTTAAAATGATCAACACAATAAAAAATCAATGTAAATGGACATGGTTGGTGGTTATTGAAATACTGTGTCATTATAAATATAATTGCAATTATTTAATAAAATATATTGTAACGAATCAGTCACAATCTGTAATATTGGCATGCTAGCTTTATTTTTGTTTATGGAAAAAAGTTTAATATTGACTTTCATATAAAATATTATTCTTATTTAGAGATTGTTTCTTAAAATACACGCAGAAAGGGAACATCTAGTATGCATGAAACCGCAATATCTTTGATTTATAGTCATAAATGGTGCTATATATTTTTTTCTAAAGCTATAAAACGACAATGCCTCTAAGCTAACCGGAAATTGAAGAACGCATTAATTATTGGAAACCCTTGCATTGGCAAGGATACCAAATACATTGCAATTATAGAAGGCTGAAAAACACTAATCATGCGATATGTCCGTCTCTTTGTTTAATAACGCGAAATCGTATAAATAAGAGTTTTAAAAACGCGCAAAACATTAACGTTATTGTTTGTAAAGCTGAATAAAAATGAATAAAATATAATAAAATACTTTTCGTTGTTATCATTGAAAAAAAAACACAGCTTAAAAAACCGAAGAAAACGACATCTTCCAATATCGTTAATTGTTAAATATCAATGTACATATGTTTTAAATTTTTAACAACATCTGTTTAGGCAAAAAGCTATTAAAATATGTATATGACGTCCATATAATTGTTATGTTGATCTAAAATGTGTAATATTGGAGACTATTTTTGAGAAGTTTTTTTTTAGATGAAAGTGACATATGAGGACGGATGTATCGTGCATTAACAGTTTGTCATTCTACGTATCAGTGCTGCGTATAGTTTAATGTGAGTAATGATGGGATGATTTGGTTGTCAAATTGACTTGGCATCGGACGCGCACTTGTCTTATAATAGCATTGAAAGCAGAATTCCGCGCATTGCTATTCCTGGTCATTCTCGAATATGGAAAATCAATCCGTTGAGTAAAAAGTAAACAACACATGAAATACAAATAGGCACTGTGTATGGTTTGTATAACCATCGACAAATAGGAATAATGACATCATATTAAGCGTTATTTAGAACCGTTCGGTTATCTCTTATTTTAAGCAAAATGTCCAAATCGGTTTTACACACAAGGAACAGAAATATAGCTGATTACAGCTGGCGTCACCTTCAACGTATAGATGAGGATTTAGCAACGCCTGTTTAAATTGAATAAACTCATTTCGCCCAATGCATTAGCAATTATCGTTTTTTTCAACATATTTTTTAAATTCTCGACTCGGTTGGTGTTAATGCATAACCAAAAGATGTTCACGCTTTGGTGTGCTGTCCCCACTTGCAACCTTCCAAAATGTTAAGAGACAGACACTCACGCATACACTCGTAAAACGTTTTGCTAAGCGTGTACACACATTAAGATGCACTTACCTAATCGTTTACGTTTTTATTCCACATTTATTGCGCTTGCATTGCATATATCCGTACACAGATGCGTTGGATTCACTGATACTAATTGGCAAAATCTAATTGACATCATAGGTGGCCGTACAAACATGCAATAAATTCATTAGCACTAATTTGAAAAATGTCACGTAAATGGTTCGTGAAGAAATACCCGTCGAACAATTACATGAAGATCGTATCAAGACAAACACTGTAACCCGAGAGCTCAGCACATGTCGATAGGAATCGGCAAACAATCATTGAGTTAGGTTTCTTAACCCATTTATGCCAAGTGGACTCTCCCATCCTTCTAAATTGGATCAATTTATTTCCAAAATTATGGATGTCTAGTATATGTATTTCTATATTTAGAATATTTCTTACAAAAATTACTTTAAGCAAACAGCGCAGATCCAGATGAGACGCCGCATCATGCCTTTTTTCTAGATACTAGGCATAAATGGGTTAATGAACCTTTGATGTACACGATTAAGTTATTTGACGATGTCGTCATTTGCACACATTGTGAACCAGTGTGGAAATTATATAATAAATATAAGATCACGTAACAAATTGAATTACACTCGCTCAAAAAAATAAAACACACATAACGCATTTTCAAAATTTAGCGATGTGTGTCAATAGTGTGGTGGGAAAGATGTTAAAGGTGCTTGATTTAACTTATTTCGTTATCACGATTTAGAACCTCATTCCCACGAGTAAGTAACCACGAGTTCGATATCTCGTTACCACTAGTAGCTCGTTTGGTCCGACGAGTTAGCTGTGTCATTACAACGACTACCCTTTTTTTCAAAATAGATGTATTTATATGTATATTATATATTTGTGTCAAGTGTACGTGTGATTATTTTGGAAATAAAATATGTTTAAACTAATTACAACGACTTACTTACTCGTTCGGAAGAATTACTAAGTCGTTCCAGCGAGTTTGCTATCTCGTTCCCCACGACTTTCTCGTAAGAACGAATAACACATTCTTGGTTACGACTGAATAAAAACAAGCAATTGTCACATATGTGCCACCATTCAAAAGATATAACTGATTGGATAATGCAAGCATTATTGAATTTTTGTCTTGTATGATACAATTATTGTACAAAACATAAAAAGATTATGCATTTATATATATATAATTTAAGAAAATGTATAGTAATAATATTTGTTTTCAAGCCCTGTCTACCGACAATAAATTATTTCACTCAGAAATGCTATCTTTTTCAATCGTAAATTAATATGTAAAATGTGTCTACTTGTTAAGGTAACCCTTTAGAGTTTTCATGAGTACGTTTTAAAGACTAATATGATTAACAACGAAAACAACAAATGTTCTTCGATTTTAACACGATCGGACAGTTGTTTTGTTTTCTATGTTGTTGTTTGTTTTTTTTTGCATTATATGTCGCTTAGCATAGTTGTTTCAGTTTCCATTGTGTATTGGCAACCAAGACACGTCTGTTCTCTTGCCAGGTCAGCGATTATGTATAACAATGCACCCCACAGTAAGCAGTATCACGTGCAAACTAATTCAATACCTTTGTGCATTGGTATTATTTTGACGCTCGCCATAAATAACTCTTAGAGTTAACTGCAAAAATAACGTCAGAAAATATCTGCATAGAACACAGGTAATAAAATGGGAATTTACCTAAATGCAACAAAAACACATAATACGTAAATTATACATAAAAGTCAAACTTGTTTCATGAGTCCGTACTCATTAACATTTCGGCAAACACGCAGCAATACTTGTTTTCACTGACAAATGGTAATGCTTGCTAATCATTAGATAAGCAATGTTGTCGAAAGTATTTCTAAATCAAATATGTAATTATCTCGATAATAAAAACAGATTATTGTGCCTGACATTATATATTGCTTACAATACATATATAAACAATGTTCGCTAAGGTAATTCTTCATCAAATTCATAATTATCTCGATCGTCATCGAATGACAACAAGCGTTATTGGCATAATCATGTGGAGCTATTCCTTACTACATATGCAAATAAATCAGTGACTTAACTATTTATAAGAAAACAAAAAAATCCAGTCTCTTGCATATTGTACTAAAACGTGTTTTGTATGATGGTAGTAACATCAAACTTGATGATTAGTTCATCATTTCCATATCATTTTAACAAATAACTGTCAAACTAGTCTACTATGATTAAGTTCTTTTTAAGTTTCTATGGAGGGCGATAAACCAAGATGCATGTGTACATCGCTATCAATGTTTCTACAGGAAAAAAGCCCACTTTGACAAAGAACATATTTGGCGTAATTATACGGATATTTATATTTGTCGGCATTAACGTTAAGCTTTGCTTTAAGGACAAAATAAAACCATCATTCACAAGACATCACAAGCGTTCTTTGGAATCTTAAATTGCTTTTTAATTGTTAAGTTCCTATCGTTGCCACATTTATGGAATGTTGTTAGCGCAAAAAAGCGGATTACTTTACTAGGTTTTATGCAGACAAAATGTGTTGTAGATTCAAACTCATATATACTGGTTCAATCATTCATCATTGGCCTTTTTACCTGAGAACAATGAATGCGCAAGAAAGGTTAGAGGTGATATCAATCGTGGTATAAATAGCAAATGAAACGTGATTCTTCATTAAAATTGCCGTAAAAACGGTTTATTTTGCATCATTATTTCAGACCATCACAAAATACGATCCAGTGTAACCCATTTTTTTTTTTTGTCTTTTTTGATATGAGAATCCTATGTTTGACAAAATCGTGAGTTTTTAATTGCATAATAACTTACCCCTGCCATATTATATACATATATAACTGCCAAACGTTACCATTTTATCAGGATTCAGTTCTTATTTATTGCTATAGACAAGTTAATGTAGTAAGGTCGATGAACTTATTCTAGCGTATGCTTTATCAAATATATTCGTTCGGGTTGTTGCTACAAATACTTCTAACTGCATTTAATCAGACCGCTACTCTACAAAACACATGGTTATATATAAGTTTCCATTGCTACCAATATAATTGTTTATCTCCATATTTTAGGGATCGTTAAGCTTTCTTATTCAAGAAATATACTAACCTTCGTTCATTAGAAAAAAAAATATGTTTTTTTAAACCATAAAACTGAAATATGTACTATATTTATATATTTTTTAAATTAAATAAATGCAGCGACAGAAAAATAAATCAACGACATCCTTAAACAATAAAACAGTTTTTTTCGGAATAACCCACTCAACTCACCCAAACTGCGCCGACCGAACACAATTAATTTTGGTTGGGGAGCCTTATTTATACAATATGTTTGGCCAAATTCACACAAAAAAAGATATATATATTCGCGAGTGAATTCACGAAACGTCTTCATAGAAACACACTATTTTATAGATAACTCCTCTATATCAAGCAGTCAATTTATTACATCTGTGGGAAGATCAGATTATGTACTACATGCAAAATTACGTAGACACTATTCTATTTGTAATTGCAATTCACATGAGTTTCGTGTAAAGCCTTTGTTCTGTCGGAAAAACGCGCGCACGATAAGCTGAATGTCCAACGTCACGTTAACTTCGTGGAAAGCGTGGGCATATTAATTGAAATCGCGTCCGTTTAAAACAAAGATCTAACACAATCGTATCATGATTATTGACAAATCTTTGATTTTACATCAAATAACGGACAAATGTAAGAGTGTCCGCCAGGCAGTGACACATGGATTTTTGCTTGTTTGCACGGTATTGTTCTCGAAATACTTATAAACGCGCAGCGACTTGACCATTTTTTTCTAGTTCACTGCTTTTGAAAATCAAGTCAGTCAGGCAACGCATGATTCAATTACTTCGTTTGTGCAAAACAGTTTCCATTTTTATTGAAAGATATATGCCAGTATGTAAAACAAAGATCTATAAATAAATACATTAAGGTAAAGGAATTTGACTTAAATAACCTAAGTTTTAGATGCAGTCCGTAAATGCTTATCAGGGTCGACACTTACACCTGAACAGGATATTCTTTTAGAAGAGACTTGCTTCAAACGCAAAATTCGATATAAGCGAAAAGTGTCGTTCCTGATTAGCCATAGCGGACTGCACAGGCTAATCCGGAACGACACTTAACGCACATGCATTCAGCGCGGCTGTACTCAAAATCGCTTTACATGAATTGTAGTGATAACGCATATATGTTATTTGCGACGTCATAAAATAACATTTCAATTGAGATAAGTATGTTCCTCCTTGCTACAAATAAGGGCTAATCGACGGCATGTGCCATGAGACCATCACTTGAACTGATAAAAACAACGTCTTAGTGGCGTATGATACGCCACTAAGACGTTCTACTGAGACGTTGTTTTTATCAGTTCAATTGACTATCGATTATTAGTGTTTTGTAAAAATTAGTGGTCATTCAAGTACTCAGATCCGTTATTTCTAAATAGTGGTATTACCTCGAATATTGCTTTAGTTTACTTACTTTTTAGACATTGTAAAAACTTGTTTCTATGACGAATGTGCATTTCTTTTCGCGTCTTGGTACATTTGAATTGTTACGCAAAGCAAACGTATGCTGGAACAAATATGATTAAATTAACAATTATATATCGTCTGAATAGTTGGATGAATGCTGATGATCCTATTTCTATGGTAAATCATGTATCATGTAACGCCTCTAATTACTTCGCTAAGGATCGATGTTTTAGGTACCGTTGTTTAATGGTAATTTCGATACACTCTTCTCTAATTATGGAGAGATAAGCAAATGTATAAAACCCATTCCACAGTAAGTCGTTTCACATTTTAACAAAAAAACGATATCTTAAATATATGTCTTTGAATTGACTACCAACACAAAGTCAGAAAATGTTGGCTAAAAACCAGGGTAATTATTACGGCAAAGTTCTAAGAGTAAAGGCAAATTCAATCAATATTAAATGTACATTATACATAATATACGTAACTGTTTAATTAGTCGCATCCGTTAAACGTTTAGAATTAAAGAAAAAATTCAATCGACTAATACACATTTCATTCCCCGAGATTATGTATTGCGTGCATAGTTACAGATTAATCATGTCATTCAACTTGCCTATACATCCACGTGTTGCCGCTGAGCAGTATCCAAGGAAATATAGTACTTTTGTCGTAATCACGTTGAACAATAAAGGTCCACTCCTGCATGGGAAACTGTGCTTGAAAATTCCGTCGACATAATCAAATTTTGTAATGACTGTACAAATATCTATTATTTTCCTTAAATGCACAATTATGCCCCCCCTCCTCTTTGACGAAGCGGGGATATATAGGTTTGCGCCTCTCCGTCGGTCAGTCGGTGAGATGGTCAGTCGGGTCGTATGTAGAGGTTATGTATTTTAACCTCCATTCTAAGCATGCGAATAAATAGAAACCGGAGACCACGTGACAAGCTCCGCAAGCTGATTCGAGGAAGTTCGGTAGATGTCTGAAAACAGCGACAAAATTTAAACGAGGGAAAAATACTTTCGTCGAAGATATTTATTGTTCATTAAACAATACATTAATTAATTAAGTAGTAATATGAAAAACATCTCTTTGGTAACGGTCGTTAACCAATGCGTAATAGATGTCGAAAAAAAACCGGTGGAAGCCAATAACATTATACGCATTCGTATTTTCTAATTCACGATATGCATCCCCTCAAAACGAACAAACGGATGTTAACATACGTTGAGTTATTTATCAAGCAATTATTTTGTTGACCAAATTCTTTGCATAAAG
Organism: Dreissena rostriformis; assembly: GCA_007657795.1. Taxonomy (NCBI): domain Eukaryota; kingdom Metazoa; phylum Mollusca; class Bivalvia; order Myida; family Dreissenidae; genus Dreissena; species Dreissena rostriformis. The sequence goes on along the minus strand of VMBQ01002589.1, from coordinate 60,057 downwards.
CAATCGTATAGGTAAATAGCTAGTTACAAATGACAAATGTTAATTAAACAACTATGCAATCATTATGAAGACTTCATTGTGCAAAGGCCAAGTGCAAACTATGCCCCTATGTAATTAAGAATAAACATGTATGCACTATACAATTGTAACAAACACATGCAAGTATATTGTTAAATGGTTTAAATGCTAGTAAGAAATCACCTATTTGCGAGACACATACCATTGAAAACTAATACTATTTTTAATCGTATTCAGAGACTCAATCTTAAGGAGAACAAATGTTTTACAAAGGAAGGCATACTTATATAGATGACACTGAATAACAAATAAAAACGCCTGTCGATGACTTAAGTCTGACCAAACTTGAGCAAAGTTTCTATAAAAATAAACTGAAATGAATCAATGAGACGACGCACGAAATATGATGTTCACGATTGCACAGAAGTGTACAACACCGACGATACAACAAAACATAAGATATGTGTCAAGCACCGAAATTTGGGTTTCTTATCCGTTACATAGCAACGTGTCGAGATACCGCAAGTCAAGGAACGCATATGATGATCAAGAGTCACGTATAGGCACACTAATTATTTCTCACAATATTGACAGTTGCGCTACTTATTACTATCTTAAATGCTCTCCATGGGCAAGAAAACGTTCATGACTTCATAAATCACTGCTACATTGATGATGAAAAACGAGGTACGAGCATGATTATTATATGTGTCGTGTTCTGAGAAAACTGAGCATAATGCTTGTGCGTAAATTGTCATCCCAGATTAGCATGTGCAGTTCGCACAGGCTAATCAGGGACGACAATTTCTGCTTTTATGGAATTCTTCGTTTAAATGATGTCTCTTCTTAACGAAAATCTAGTTTAGGCGGAAAGTGTCGTCCCGGATTAGCATGTGCGAACTGCACAGGCTAATCTGGGATGACACTTTACGCACATGCATTTTGCCCAGTTTTCTCAGAACGCGACAAATATGTGTATTCATACCCTTGATTCCGATTTGAAAAGTATTCTGATATTCATACATGTACATTTAATAGTAAATCTCATTTTTACAATATCGTTCACTAATCAGTATAATAGAATCGCATAACATTTATCTACGTATTAAATGAAGTATGTTTTTTCCATTCTTAGAATGAGGATAGACAACAGTATTATTGTGATATCAGTAAGTGGCTGTGATAAAACTGGCTATAGCCTGTTCTAAAATGGATCGTTTATAACATTAACAAGTCATACACAAGTAAGGCCTAAACCAAAACGTTTTAAGCTTCCTCTTATCCGATCTACCCTAATGTTTAGTTCCGACGCTAAAGTGCATGTGTATACCACGTTGAGTATTCGATTATGTTTTATATAGACGAACATATTTGCAAAATTATCTTTAAAAGTTTAAGAAAGATATGTTGAAAAGATATTTGGAACCTTTATGTCATTGAACATCCTTATAATTAAAGTGACAAATCAAAATCTGTAGATACAGACAATACAAAAGGCATGTATACATAACTTCAACTAAATCAAAGGTTTGACTAATAATCCCTTATTAAATTTAAGCAAACGAGAAATTACAATCACATGCAAAGACATGCATCATTATTATAAATTCTCAACGTCATCTGAATCAATTTAACAGAACTTTCCAGTAGAAACGACAACAATAACGAGGGTTCATCAGCATACAAATTGTAACTTTATACACTTGATCAGTTTTAAAATAATAGTGCAAGAAATACGATATGGTAATCAAGAGAAATGAACTTCTATTTAAAACATCACAGGACGCTCGCAATCTTCCTTATCCTGTTTTATTGACGTATTGTTTGCTGCTCAAGAAATCTCGGATAAATATTACAGATAAGGTGTGTTGGGCATTGGATGTATGGTCGAACCCCTTGTTTTAATGTGTTCCCAATGATTCATGGTGCAATCATGTTTATTACTAAAGAATTTAATCGGGAAATCATAATGTTGAGTGAAATCAGCGACTCAAATTGTAATAATTTAATTGAGTTCATCGCCACAGTTTTGTTATTGTTGCTTTGTTTGGCCTCACGAAGACGATAGAACAAAGAGTGTATGAACTCCTAATGTGAACGGATTCTTCACAGTCCCGACGAGAGAATAATGCTGATTTGACGTTTAAAACATGTATGAATTCATCAGCTAAGTGATGTCCTTGCAAGGCGAATGATCCGAGTTTTTAGTAACGATCCATAGCTAAATGTTTCGAATAAAAGAGTTTATAAACACTCGCAACGATATGCGTCACTTATATTTCAATTCGTACAGTACCTTTGCCTTCTATGATGGTGATAGAATTGTTGTCTCAAAGATATTTCATATTTACCTAATACAACGATATTAAAACATGTTCAGATTTACATTCGGTATAGTCGCATAGTTTAATCTTACTTCACCCCTAGGAACAGACCAAAACTGCCTGTGCTTCATGCCCCGCAACTGATTCTTGCTTTCCCATCTACTCCTGTGTTTTACTTTACCACCGTTATCTTTTCCCAACAATGTTGAAATATAATATGTTGTAAGCGCTTGTGATGTTAAATAAAACGTGTCGCGTTCATGTAAACATTGTTATACTGCACGCATTTGTACTAAAGTGTTCGTTTCAGAGCAATAATCTTCAAGCTTTCTTCTTAAGACTGTCGAATCTATTTTTAATGATATATTATTTAGTAAGATAGCAATTTTATTTGTTTGTGTCAACTTTCTTTAAGAGAAGCATTGTTTGTTATGAGTTACTTTTATGTTACATCATTTAAATAAAGTACTGTTTAAAAAAAACAAGAATATTCAACTACGTCAACTACGTCCACTCCATCCATTAAATAGAACTTTTCGAAATGAGCGAAAACATGAAATAAGACCCATAAGTATACCAATTGTAATTATATAAACGTTAAATAATGGTACAAGAAATATGAAACGGAAATAAAGAGGGAAAAAACGACTCAATGCATTTCTGGACTTTAAGGTTTTTGCAATAAATTGTATGTTGAAAACTACCATACACACGACTTTTAATTTCAGGAAATTGTGCATGCCTGTTGCAGCGTAAATATAATTACGCCGGTCCATGAGAAAACTTGACTTAAAGTGTACGTTAAGTGTCGTCTCAGATTAGCCTGCGTGGACTTAACAGGAACATCTGGAACTATATTTTAAGAATATACATCAAGCCCGGGTTTTCCAGAGACCTGTTAAAATAATTTTACATGAAAAGTTGTCAGGTTGTCGACATACAACGTCATTTGAACGAGAATAAAGCAGAAGATTGATTTATTTTAGTATAACGGTTTTGTTGAATCGCGTTCAATGGAAGCATTAATTAAAGGGATTTTTAGGACAATAATTGACAATGATTATTCATTATTCAATAATCATTTAATTCATGTTGAACGTACTCAATTGTTTGGAAATAAAGACGGAAATAATAATTAAATGGTAAAATTTTAACTTAATAACCCCACGTCTCAATGTGTCAGTATAATTAGATAATGTTCAAAATGCCAAGTGAATTTTGGTTAAATTGTCAGAGGGAGTGGGTAATTCATTTCTTCCTGGTGTTAGAAATCTGTTTACAACACTTCAGAAGTAAAAAATAAACCAGACTTCGATCATTGAAAAATTTAGACATCGCAACAAACATGTTACTAAATAAGAAATAGAAAACCTCACTGAGGGCCCTATGACAGAATAGTGACCAGCAAGGTTTTCTATTTCTTACAGTATACCGAACATTATTTAGCAAATATATGTCAATTCCAATAAACAAATTCCACCAATGTGTAACCATTTAATAACATTCAATATAGATGTAAGCCTGATATTTATTTATTAAGTTTTCGTACAACGAAACTGTAACCGAAATATATTTGCGTTGTGAAACTTGCACAACATTCTAGCGGGCACAATTAGATGCGCGCGCATCTAGTCAGCGGGCGCTATGCTGAAAAGCGCACGCTAACTAGATGCGCGCGCATCTTTACCGGGCACTATTCAAATCAACGGACCTGTGTAGTTTTTATACGCAAAGAAGAAACATACTTATGTGAGGTATACTATAACATTTTGGTAATTTAAAATCTTTAACCATATTTTTTTTAATATCTAAAAATAGTACGATATTCATGAGTTAATGGAATAATTGTGTTACTCTCGCCGATAGGCTCATGTATTTAAACAATACTACCATTTGTAATACCCATTTTTGATATGTATATTTGAGTTTTGCAAAGAGGTATGGTCAAGTGAAGATGGCGACTAACATGTCATACAGATCGTCAATCGAGACTCAACGCTTCCCTTTTAAACTGATTAAATGAGCCTTGGCATACAATTATGGTTCTTATGCCATATACGGCGAGCGTAGCACCAGACCAGCCTGCGAAGTCGTTAACGCTGGCCAGGAGCTACGATTCCCGCTGTAAAGTCAAGCAAGTGTTCGTTGTGTTAGAGAGAAGCTCCTAACCAGACAGTAAATACGAGTGTTTGTAGGGTTCTTCTTTGGTTACATCCACACTTTTTAAAGGGTTTAGAGAAGAAGTAACTAGTTTAACTTTTATCGACGACAGAGCCTTTTTGTTTGAAAGTCTTATGTGTTCGTGCGAAGTCATTTTTAATTAAAAATATGCCAACGTGAATACTTAGCTATGTGTACGTGATTGCTGGATCATGGAAGTCTTGCCTCATGATCACGAGTCAATTCTGCAACACAGCCATAATTAGATAATGCAATAAAACGTCCAATTAAAGGTAGAAGACCATAAATAACTTCAAATTATTGCATAAAATTGACCGGGCTCTTTAATGTATGTATGCCAAGGATCCATAAAGCAGATGGGGTAATATGGATGCAATATGTTTACATTTTATACGTCAGTTGAAAAAAAAAAAGATAACATGGTTGTTGCAACTGTTTTTGTAAAACAACATTAATGTTTGATGTCTTTATATTTAAATAACGTTCATTGCGTTGTTTAAAATGATCAACACAATAAACAAAATCAATGTAAATGGACATGGTTGGTGGTTATTGAATTACTGGGTCGTTATTAATATCATTGCAATTATTTAATAAAATATATTGTAACGAATCAGTCCCAATCTGTAATACTGGCATACTGGCTTTTTGTTTATGGAAATAGTTTAATATCTACTTTCATATAAAATATTATTCTAATTTAGATATTCTTTCTTAAAATAAACGCAGAGATTGAACATCTAGTATGCATAACACCGCAATATCTTTGATTTATAGACATAAATGGTGCTATTTATTCTTTCTAAAGCTATAAAACAACAATGCCTTCAAGCTTACCGGAAATTGAAGAACGTATTGGAAACCCTTTCATTGGCAAGGATACCAAAAACATTGCAACTATAGAAGGCTGAAATACACGTATCATACGAGATTTCAATCTCGTTGTTTAATGTTCAATAACGCGAAATCGTATAAATAAGAGTTTTCAAAATGCGCAAAAAAATGTTATTGTTTTTAAAGCGTAATAAAAATTAAAGTACTTTTCGTTGTCATCATTAAAATAAAAACACAGCTTGAAAAACCGAAGAAAACGACATCCTCCAATATCGTTAATTGTAACACATCAAAGTACATATGTATTGAACTCGTTGCCTACCTACTAAAAAATAGTTTACTAATCGTGTATTAAGGTTATTTTTAACGACATATGTTTGTGCATATAGCTTTAAAATAAATTGTAGATGACGTCCATATAATTAATTTTATTAATATGTTGATCTAAATTCTGTAGTATTGGAGACTATTAAAGAGTAAGTTGTGTTTTAATCAACTTATGGGAACGGATGTATTGTACATTAACACGTGTGTCACTCCACGCATCAGTGCTGCGTATAGTCTGATTTGACTAATGAGGGTACGATTTGGTTGCCAAATTGACTTAGCATCGGACCTGCACTTGTCTTAAAATAGAATTGAAAACGGAATTCCACGAATTGTTATTCCTGGTAATTTTCGTAAAAGGGAAATCAATCCTTTGAGTAAAAAGTAAACAGAACATAAGAATAAAATCGGCACTGTGTATGGTTTGTATAACCATCGACAAATAGGAATAAGGAAACAACATTAAGCGATTTTTTAGAAACGTCTGGTTATCTCTTATTTTAAGCAAGTGTCCAAAATCGGTTTAACAAAAAAGGAACATAAATATAGCTGATTGCAGCTGGCGTCACCTGCAACGTATAGATGAGGATTTAGCAACGCATGGTTTGAATTGAATAAACTAATTTCGCCCGATTCATTAGCACTTTTCGTGATTTTCAACAGTTCTTAAATTCCCGAATCGGTTGGTTCAAATGCATAACCAAAAGATGTTCATAATTGGTATGATGTCCCCATTTTCAACCTTCCAAAAGGTTAACAGACAGACAAACATGCATAAATTCGTAAAATTGTTTTTGCTAAGCGTGCTTAAACATTTAGATGCACTTACCTAAACAACTCTTATCTGTCAATTTATTCATTCCAAATTTATTGCGCTAATATTGCAGGTATCCGTACACAGATGCGTTGGATTCACTGATACTAATTGGTAAAATCTAATTGACATGATAGGTGGCCGTACAAACATGCAATAAATTCATTAAGACTAATTAGTTAAATGTAACGTAAATGGTTCGTGTATAAATACCCGTCGAACAATGACATGAAGATCGTATCAACACAAACACTGTAATCCGAGAGCTCAGCACATGTCGATAGGAATCGTCAGACAATCATTGAGTTGGGTTTCTAAATAAACATTGGATTTAAAATATTTAGTTTTTTGAAGATGTCGGCATGCGTCCAGATTGTGAACCAGTGTGGAATTTATAGACATTTGATTTAAATAACATGAGTATCAAAATGTCTTCCCTTCTTGACATTCTTAGAATGAGGATAGATGACAGTATTATTTTGATATCAGTAAGTGACTGTGATAACACTGGCTATAGTCTGTTCTCAAATTAATCGTTTATAACATTAACAAGTCATACACATGTAAGGCCTTAAAAAATAGTTGTTAGTTTCCTCTTACCAGATCTACCATATTTTTTAGTTCCGACGCTAACGTGCGTGTGTATTCCACGTTGAGTATTCGACTATTTTTTATACAGACGAACATATTTGCAAAATTAACTTTAACATTTTAAGAAAGATATGTTGCAAAGATATTTGGAACCTTTATGTCATTGAACATCCTTATAATTAAAGTGACGAATCTTTATATTTAAATACAAAAGGCCTGCACACATAACTAAAAATAAATCGAAGATTTGACTAATAATCCCTTATAAAATGTTCGCCCACTAGAATTTACAATCACATGTAAAGACATGCGTCATCATTATCTATTCTCAACAACGTCATCTCGATCCATTAAACAGAACTTTCCAGTTAAAACGACAAGAATACACGAGGTTTCATTAGCATACAAATTGTAATTATATACACTTTTTCAGTATTAAATAACAGGGCAAGAAGTACGATATGGTAATCAAGGGAACGGAAACAAATATTCAAAACATATCAGGACGCTCCCATCTTCTAATTCTTGTCTTATTGAAATATTCTTTGCAAATCGAGAAATCTCGGGTAAATATTACAGCTAAGGTTAATTAAGAATTGGGTGTATGGTCGAAACACTTTTACTAATTTAAGAATATACTGGAGAAATCATCATGATGCTTTGGGAAATCAGTGACGCAAATTGCAATAATGTATTTGTTTTTTATTTATGTGTTTATTTTTGTTTTGCCACACAAAGGCTATTAAACAACATGGTATTATATATGTGCTTTGTGTCTCTAAAGTTTACTCTTATTGTGAACGTATATACGTCACAATTCCGAAGGAAAATAGGGCAGGTATAAAGTTTAAAACACGTATGAATTCGTCAGACAGTAGATGTCCTTACCATCTTTGCTGGGGCCTCAACAATTTCGGAAATTATACTAAATAGTATCGTCCAAATTAAAATACTTATGATTCAATCTGATGCTACCATTTCAGCTTTTTAAAACAAATCTACACAAAGAAGCTCCTTTTCCTACTATGATGGTGATTAAAGGTCATATATTTGTCATGTGGATAAAGCAATAGTTTTTTTTCAGATGTCCTACTGATCTACATATAATAGTTACATTTTTGAAAATATGTCCGATTTTGAACCACTTCCACTTTCCAACTGTTCGGTCTCAAAGATGTTTCAATTGAAACTCATGCAAAGACATTCATTCAAGATGACCGCAGATTTTAATATTATTCCGTCCCTCGGAATAGACAAAACCGCCAATGTTACATGTCCAGCAACTGTTTCTTCTTTTTTCAACAACAACACCTGTGTTTGATATTACCATTTGTGTTTTCTGATGTTGAAAATATAACAATATAAGTCTTGTGATGTTTTATGTAAAGTGTCACTTTGTTTTGAACTGAATTATACTACACGCATTTGTAGTATAGTGTGTGTTACTAAATACAATATACCTTATTTTTACGAATTGTCTTGTCTTGTACTATTATTATAACGACAACGTCATTTATTAGTTATTTTCATATGACAATCAGATCGTGTATTAAGTGTTATTAGTTTCATTGTAATAAGCCTCGAGCTTTCTTCTTACTCGTATCCAATATATGTTTACTGCTCTAATATCAATTGAGCTAGCAATGTTACCTTTTTTATTAACTTTCATCATGTGAATGATTGTATTTTATGAATTGTGTGGTTAGTACGTTATTGTCGAAAAACAAATATGGTTGAAAGAAAACAACAGTAATATTCCAGTTCGTCAACTCCAGCCATAAATCAGAACATTCCCACATAAACGAAAACAAAAAAGAATGCGCATAAGCATACAAATAATAATTTTATACACTTGACAGAATTAAACCGTGGTACCAGAAATACGAAACGGAAATAAAGAGGAAGGAAACAATGACCGACGACATTACAGGGCAATCACAATTATCTAAATTTGGTAAATGCTATTTACAATTAATTGTATTTTTAAAAACTTACATATACACGACTGTTTTCAGCTATTTTTTGCAAAACTGTTGCAGCTTTAATGGAAATAAGCCGGTCTCTGGTAACACCGGCCTTAAAATGTGCTTAGAGTGTCGTCTCAGATTTGCCTGTGTAGACTGAACATGCACATCTGGGACTATATTTTAAGCACATACATTAAGCCCGGGTTTTCCAGAGGCCGGTTAAAATGATTTTACATGAAACGTTGTCAGATTGTTTACATACAACGTCATCTGAACGAGAATAAAGCAGAAGATTGACATATTCTGTAATAACGATTTTTGTTGAATCTCGTTTAAAGGAAGCAATAAATAAAGGGATTGTTATGACAATAATTGAACATGATTATCCATTATTCAATTGTCATTTAATTCGTGATAAACGTACCCAATTGTTTGGAACTAAAAATGGAAATTAATAATCAAATGGTAAACAATGACCCAAGGCATTACAGGGAAATCACAATTTTCTATATTGGTTAATGCTATTTGCAATAAATTGTATTTTTTACTTACATATACAAGACAGTTTTCAGTTGTTTATTTTTTTAATGTTGCAGCTTTAATTGAAATAAACCCATAAATTAAGCCCGGGTTTTCCAGAGGCCGATTAAAATGATTTAACATGAAAGGTTCTCAGGTTGTTTACATACAACGTCATTTGAACGAGAATAAAGCAGACGATTGACTTATTCTATTATAACGATTTTTGTTGAATCTCGTTTAAAGGAAGCAATAAATAAAGGGATTGTTAGGACAATAATTGAACATGATTATCCATGATTCAATTGTCATTTAATTCGTGATAAAAATGGAAATAATAATTAAATGGTAAAATTTAATAACCCCGCGTCTCTGTGTCAGTATAATTAGATAACTTTCAAAATGCCAAGTGAATAGGTTTAATTGTCAGAGGGAGTTGGTAATACATTTGCTCCTGGTTTTAGAAATCTGTTTACAATCCTTCAGAAGTAAAAAAATAAACCAGAAATTAATCATTGAAAAATTTAGACATCGCAATATACATGATACTAAAAACATTTTGGTAATTTAAAATCTATTACAATAAATAATATAAATCTTGGATAATGTTTTTTAAATATTTAAATATCGTACGATATTCATGAGTTAATGGAATAACTGTGTTTCACTCGCCGAAAGGCTAATGTATTCAAACAATACTACCATTTGTAACATCCATTTTTTTACATGTATATTTAAGTTTTGCGAAGAAGTATGTTCTAGTGAAGATGGCGACTAATATTTCATGCAGATCGTCAATCTAGACTCGATGCTTCCCGTTTAAACTGATAAAATTAGCCTTGGCATGCAATAATGGTTCTTATGTCAGGGACGGCCAGCGTAGCACAAGACCAGCCTGCGAAGTCGTTTACGCTAATCAGGAGCTAGCTGCCCGCTGTAAAGTCAAGCAAGTTTTCGTTGTAGTTAGCATTGAAGAGAAGCTCCTTACCAGACAGTAAATACAAGTGTCACTTCCTCCCTTAAGGGTTTAGAGAAGGAGAAACTAGTTTAACTTTTATCGACGACATAGCCTTTTTTTGAAAGTCTAATGTTTTCGTGCGAAGTCATTTTTGATTAAAGATATGCCAACAGGAATCCTAAGCTATGTGTACGTGATTGCTAGATCATGGAAGTCTTGCCTCATGATCACGAGTCAATTTTGCAACACAGCCACAATTAGATCAAGCAATAAAACGTCCAATTAGAGGTAAAAGACCATAAATTACTTCGAATTATTGCATAAAATTGACCGGGCTCTTTGATGTATGTATGCCAAGGATCCATAAAGCAGATGGGGTAATGTGGTTGCAATATGTTCACATTTTATACGTCAGTTGAAAAAGAAATAAGATAACATGGTTGTTGCAACAGTTTTTTGTAAAGCAACAATAATGGTTGATGTCTTAAAATAGGAATTACGCTGATTGCGTCGTTCAAAATAATCAACCTAATACAAAATCAATGTAATGGACATGGTTGATGTTTATTGAAATACTGAGTCATTATAAATAGCATTGCAATTATTTAACAAAATATAGTGTTACGAATCAGTCACAATCTGTAATATTGGCATACTGGCTTTATTTTTACATGTATATAGTTTAATATCGACTTTCATATAAAATACTATTCTAATTTATAGATTGTTTCTTCGAATACACGCAGAAATTGAACATCAAGTATGCATAAAACCGCAATATCTTTGATTTATAGTCATGAATGGTGCTATATATTATTTCTAAAGCTATAAAACGACAATGACTACAAGCTAACCGGAAATTGAAGAACGCATTAAGTATTGGAAACCCTTTCATTGGCAAGGATACCAAATGCATTGCAATATTTATAGAACTAAAGGCTGAAATACACTAATCAGGCGATATGTCAGTCTCTTTGTTTAATGTTCACGCGAAATCGTATAAATAATAGTTTTCAAAATGCGCAACAAATTATCGTTATAGTTTTTAAAGCGAAACAAAAATGAAAGTACTTTTTTTTCGATGTAATCATTAAAAAACACAGCTTGAAAAAAAAAACGAAGAAAACGACATCCTCCAATATCGTTAATTGTAACACATTAAAGTAAATATGTGTTTAACTTGTTGCCTTACTACTAAAAAAATATATTACTAATCGTGTATTTAAGTAAGTTTTTTAATTACATATGTTTGTAAAAATAGCATTCAAAATATGTATGTGACGTCCATATAATTCATTTAATTATTATGATGATCTAAAATTTGTTTAATTGGAGACTATTTAAGACAAAGTTTATTTTAGATGAAAGCGTCATATGGGAACGGATGTATCGTTTATTAACAGTGTTTTATTCCACGTATCAGTGTAGTCTGATGTGAGTAATGTGGGTACGATTTGGAAGCCAAATTGACTTGGCATCGGAACTGCACTTGTCTTAAAATAGCATTGAAAGCGGAATTCCGCGGCTTGTAATCTTGGTCATTTTCGAAAGTGGGAAATCAATCCGTTAAGTAAAAAATAAACAACAAATTATAATTAAATAAATACTTTATGGGCGGTTTGTATTACAATCAACAAGTAGGAATAATTAACAGTATTAAAAAGGTAATTATCTAGAACCGTCCAGTACAAAGCAGGTGTGTAATCGGTTTTACAAGATAGGAAAATAAAAACATCTGATTACAGCTGGAGTCACCTAACAAGTATAGATGGCGATTAAACAACGTACGTACAGTTTAAATTGAATTTACTAATTTAGCAAAATTTAAAAGCAATTTCCTTGATTTTCAACATTTATCGAAATTCCCGACTCGGTTGGTGGTAATGCATAACCACATGATGTTCACGATTGGTATGTAAAAAGCGTTTGTAAGCGTGTGCAAACATTAAAATGCACTAACCTAAACAACTCTAATCTGTTAATTTCTTTATTCCAAATTTATTGCGCTTGCATAGATGTTCGTACATAAATGGGGTGGATTCGCTTATATTAATTGGTAAATTCTAACTGACATTATACGAGGCGGTACAAACATGCGATAAATTCATTAGATCAAATTGGTAAAATCTAACGTAAATGGTTCGTGAAGAGATACCTGTCGAACAATTACATGAAGATCGTATCAAGACAAACACTGTAATCCGAGAGCTCAGCACATTCGATAGGATCGGGCAAATTATCTTTGAGTTGGGTTTCCCAATGTACATCGGCTTTCATAGATCAGGTCATTTGAAGATATCGCCATGTATAGACATTGTAAACCAGTTTTGCATTTAAACAATTAATATAAGTTTACGTTAAAACAAAAAAGAATTATACTCGCTCATACATAAAATGCACATACCGCATTTTCAAACTGTAGCGGTATGTGTCAATAGTACGAATGCAAAGATGTGACTTGATTCTATTTATTTCGCAATCACGACTTGGTAACTTATGGTCAATAGTTAGTAAACACGAGTTAGATGGCATTTACACTCTTTACGTACTTGTTTCGACGACTTACTTAGTCGTTCCCACGAGTAAGTTATCACGTTCGCACGACTTTACATATCAATATTATGTAAAATGTGTCTACTTGTTATGGTAACCCTTTAGAGTCCTCATGAGTACGTTTTAAATACGAATGTGATAAACAACAAAAACAAGAAATGTTCTTCGATTTTAAAACGAGCTGACGGTTCTTCTTTTTTCTATGTTGTTGTTTGTGTTTGTTGCATTATATTTCGCTCAGCATCGGTGTTCCATTGTGTATTGGCAACCAAGACACATCTTTACTCTTGCCAGATCAACGATTATGTATAACAATTCACCCCTCAGTAAGCAGTATCACATACAAACTAAAATCAACACCTTTGTGCACTGATATTATTTTGACGCTCGTCATAAATTACTCTTAGAATTTTCTACAAAAATAACGTCAGAAAATATCTGCATAGAACACAGGTGATAATAACGGAATTTACAAAAATGCAACAAAACCACATTATACGTACACTATACATAATTCTCAAACTTGTTCCATGAGTCCGTACTCATTAACATTTCGGCAAACACGCAGTACTTCTATATGTAATTATCTCGATCATAAACACATAATATGTTGCCTGACATTGGGTAATGCTTGCTAATAAATATATAAACAATGTTGGCTAAGGTATTTCTTTATCAAATTCATAATTATGTACACATCATCGAATGGCAACAAGCGTTATTGTCATTATCATGTGGAGCTACTCATTACTACATATGCACATAAATCACTGACTAACTATTTATAAGAAAACAAAAAAGATCAAGTCTCATTCATATTGTACTTAAACGTGTTTTGTTTGATGGAAGAAGCATAAAACTTGATGATTAAATCATCATTTCCATATCATTTTTACAAATAACTGTGAAACTAGTCTAACATGATTAAGTTCTTTTCAATGTTCTTTTGAGGGCGATAAACCATTATGCATGTGAACATCGCTATCAATGTTTCTATCGGAAAAAGCCCCTTTGACAAAGAACATATTTGGCGAAGTTCTACGGATACTTATATTTGTCGACATTAACGTTAAGCTTTGCTTAAAGGACAAGATACAGCCATCATACACCAGATATCACAAGCGTTCTTTGGAACATTAAATTGATTATTTACTGTTTATCTTTTTTCGTTGCCAAATGTATGTAATGTTCTTAGCGCAAAATAAAAGGGAATTAGTTTACGAGGTTTTATGCAGACAAAATGTGTTGTAGATTTAAACATATATTATACTGGTTTAATCATTCATAATTGGCCTTTCTTCCTGAGAACAATGAATGCATCAGTTAGGTAAGAGGTGATACCAATCGTGGTATTTATAGCAAATTAAACTTGAGTCTTTATTAAAATTGGCTAAAAACGGTTATTATTGCATACACTCTATCTATAATGCCCTCTGGCGGGGTGCAGAAACTTGGCAAAAGGAGGGCTTGAACGGGAGAAATCGTGTATTAACAAGACGATTCACGTGCCGTTTAAGCCCTGTAATGTGTTTTTATATCAATAAACTGGTCCACGCGCAGTTACTTCCCTTAGTAATGTCTTATTCTGACGATATATTTATCCGTCACGACCAGTAAATTCCAAAATAATTCCTCTTTTCTTACTTTGCGCGGCTGCTTTTCAAATTTGCATTAATCCACTGTTTAAACACATTTTAAATCGAACACTGCCTATCCGAAGGTAAAGCCTCGTCATTTCTGATGATGACCGAGTGAGTCATATGTAAAACACAACCTTGATCTATATGACGTCATATGAAATAATCGAATTATGTCGATGTCGAATGAACAAGACATGTTGTTTTCAATTTTATTTTAATTTATTCTGGTATGTGTGATTTGTTTATGCAATAATAGCAAACATACACATTTTCTCGGACATGATCTCTGCGGGCGCTTTCAAAGCGTGGAAAGTGTGGGAATATTAATTGAAATCGCGTCCGTTTAAAAACAAAGATTTAACACAATTGTATAATGTTTATTGACAAATCTTTGATTTAAGATCAAAGAACGAAACAATGTTACAGTGTCAGCCAGTTAGTGGCACTTTGGTATTTGCTTTTTTGCACGGAAATGTTCTCGAAATACTTATAACTGTGCAGCGACTTGACACTTATTTCTAGTTCACTTCATTTAAACAATCATGTACCGTATGATTTATAACTTCTTTTGTGCAAAACAGTTTCCATTTTCATAGCAATACACATATTTCTCCACCAGTATGTAAAACACATATGAAACACATTAAGGTATAAGCCTCTGATTTAAATAATCCAAGTATCAAATGCAGTCCGCAAAGGCTAATCAGGGTCGGTACTTACGCCTGGACTAGATTTTCGTTAAGAAGGGACTTGCTTTAAACGGAAAATTTCATAAAAGCGGAAAGTAACGTCCCTGAATAGCCAGTACAGTTATCGTCTGACAATTATTCAGTTGGGTTTCTTAATGAACCTTTGATGTACACGATTAAGTTATTTGAAGAGGTCGTCATGTGTCAAGATTGTGAACCTGTGTGATATTTATATTATAAATATAATAGCACGTAAAAGATTTAATGACACTCGCTGCAAAATAAAAAAAGAAATAACGCATTTTCAAAATGTAGCGATGCGTGTCAATTGTAAAGTGGCAAAGATGTTAAATGTGCTTGATTTTTACTTATTTCGTTATCACGATTTCGTTACTCATTCCTACGAGAAATTAACAACGAATTCGATCACCGTTGCTACGAGTAACTCGTTTGATCCCACGAGTTAACTGCGTCGTTAAAACAACTTATTTACTCGTTCCGACGACTTCGACTTACTAAGTCGTTCCCGCGAGTTACTAATCTGGTTCCCAGAACTTTACTCGTTAGGACGAATTACACATTCTTGGTTACGACTAAATGAAAACATATTAAATAGTTTTTGGAACAAAGGTGCGGCAACGTGAATTACGCATAGAACGGTTCCATTCAGAAAGTTCCCTAAATGTAAATTTCAAGAAAAGTATGCAGCTATAAACAACAACAACATAGTTGTTTATCCATGTGTATTCGTTATTCAAACAAAATGTATGTTTTTATATTACTTGCTTGTGTCATGAACTTTTCAGTTTCTAAGTATGGCTCACGAAACGCTGTCCGACCGAAACTGATTTCCTTAAGTCGAATGACGAACGGAATTAGTGTGTATGTCTTATTATGCACACACAAGAACTGGACCCGGTTATGTATATGTAATTGTATGCCTAGAATTCTTTATAAATATATATATGTAACCACCGATGTGCATAAGTATGAAAAACAAACAGACATATAGTAAATAAGTTGTGTTATTAAAATAATAATCACGTCCGAATATATTATTTAACTAATTCTTCATGATATAAGGGAACACGCAAAATATTTATTTAACAAGTAATAGCACTGACATTAAATGGTCAAATTGAAGAAAACAATCAAATTTATCAAATCAAACTCGTTAATGTTGCGGTACAACAGGGTTAGATACGTTCATACCTCTTTAAGACTCTTTCCGAAGACGATGATACAATACTTTTCTCCGTGTTGCACATTAGCTAAATTGGATTGATCACATTTGAATTCTTAAAAATATATAGAGAAATAGACATGATGATAAGAATATGCCAATCGTTAATTATGTAAAATGTGTCTACTTTGTGTAAACCTTTAGAGTTTTTATGAGTTTTCAATAGGAATGTGATAAACACCAAAAAAAAAAATGTTCTTTGATTTTAACTCGATCTGGCACTTGTTATGTTTTCTATGATATTTTTATTATATTTTGCTCAACATCGGTGTTTCAGTTTTCACTGTTTAATAGCAAAGAAGACACATCTGTTCTCTTGCCAGATCAACGATTATGTATAGCAATGCACTCCACAGTAAGCAGTATCACATACAAACTGAAATCAACACCTTTGGCACTGATATTATTTATACGCTCGCCATATATTTCCCTTAGAATTAACTGCCAAAATAACGTCGGAAAATATCTGCTTAGAACACAAGTAATTATAATGGAAATTACCTAAATGTAACAAAAACACAATATATGTACATTGTACATAACACTCTAACCTGTTTCATGAGTCCGTACTTTTTAACATTTCGCCAAACACGCAGCAATACTTGTTTTCACTGACATATGGTAATGCTTGCTAATGATTAGATAAGCAATGTTTTCGAAAGTATTTCTAAATCAAATATGTAATTATCTCGATCATAAACACAGATTATGTTGCCTGACATTGGGTAATGCTTGCTAATAAATATATTAACAATGTTAGCTAAGGTATTTCTTTATCAAAATCATAATTATGTCGATAATCATCGAATGACAACACGCGTTCTTGTCATAATCATGTGGAGCTATTCCTTACTACATATGCACATAAATCATTGAATTAACTATTTATAAGATAACAAAAAAGATCCAGTCGCATGCATGTTGTACTAAAACGTGTTTTGTATGATGGTAGAAACATAAAACTTGATGATTAGTTCATCCTTTCCATATCATTTTTACCAATAACTGTAAAACTAGTTTAGCATGATTAAGTTCTTTTTTAAGTTTATATGAAGGGCGATAAGCCAAGATGCATGTGTACATCACTATCAATGTTTCTTCATGAAAAATAGCCCAATTTGACAAAAAACATAGTTTGCGTTATTCTACGGATAATTATATTTGTCGGCATTAAATTTAATCTTTTCTTTATGAAAAACAAGATTAAACCTTGATTCACCAGACATCACAAGCGTTCGTTGGAACATTAATTAGATTATTTATCGTTTATCTCTTATCGTTGCCAAATTTATGGAATGTTCTAAGCGCAAACAAACTGATTATTTTACGAGGTTTTATGCAGACAAAATGTGTTGTAGATTCAAACTCATTTATACTGGTTTAATCATTCATTCTTGAGAACAATGGATGCACCAGTAAGGTAAGAGGTGATACCACTCGTGGTATAAATAGAAGAATTAAACGTGATTCTTGATTAAAATTGGCTAAAAATGGTTTAGGGCTTCATTATTTCAGACCATCACAAAATACGATCAAGTGTAACCCATATTTTTGTTTTGTCTTTGTTGATATGAAAAGCATATGTTTGACAAAATGGTGGGTTTAATTGCACAATAACTTACACCTGCCATATTATATACACATATAACTGCCAAAGGTAACCATTTTATCAGGATTCACTTCTAATGTATTGTTATAGACAAGGAAGCGTAGTCAGATCGATTAACCATTGCTAATGTGTGCTTTATCAAATATATTCGTTTGGGTTGATGCTCCTAATATTTCTAACTGCATTAAATCAGAACGCTACTCTACAAAACACATATTATTTTCCATTGTTACCAATATAATCGTTTATCTTCATGTTTTCGGGATCGTTAAGCTTTCTTAAGGAAGAACTATACTTACCTTTCGTTCATAAGACAAAACATATATTTTTAAACCATAAAACTGAAATATGTACTTTATATTTTCTAATATGTTTGGCCAAATGAACAACAAAGAAATATATATTCACATCATTTGAATTCACGAAATATCTTCATAGAAACACACTGTTTAATAGATAACTCCTCTATATCAAGCTGTTAATTAAACCCATATGTGGGAGGAATCAGATTATGTACTACATGCAACATAACGTAGACACAATTCCATTTGAAATTGCAATTCACATGAGTTTCGTGATAAGCCTTTGTTCTGCTGGAAAAACGCGCGAACAATACGCTGAATGTCCAACGCATAATTATTGACATCGGGTCCGTTTAAAACAAAGATCTAACACAATTGTATAATGTTTATTGTCAAATCTTTGATTTTACATCAAATAACGGACAAATGTTACAGTGTCCGCAAGGCAGTGGCACGTGGATTTTTGCTTGTCTGCACGGTAATGTTCTCGAAATACTTATAATTTGCTTCTATTTCACTTCGTTTGAAAATCAAGTCAGTCAGGCACCGCATGATTCAGTAACTTCTATTGTGCAAAACAGTTTCCATTTTCATTAAAAGACATATATTTCATCACCAATTTGTAAAACCACGATGTATAAATAAACACATTAAGGTATATGCAATTGATTTAAATTACACAATAATCAAATGCCGTTCGCACAGGCTAATCAGGATCAACACTTACGCCTGGACTTAATTTTCGTTAAGAAGAGACTTCCTTTAAAAGGAAAATATATGAAAGCGGAAAGTGTCGTCCCTGATAAGCCAGTGCGGACTTCACAGGCTAATCCGGAACGACACTTAAAGCACATGCATTCAGCCCCGTTTTCACAGAGCGCGACTTATACATTATACAATAACCTACGTCGAAATGTATTCAAAATCGCTTGACATGCATTGTATTGATAACTCATAAACGAAATTTGCAACGTTATCGAATAACGTTTCAATGGAAAAGATAGGTTCTTCCGTGCTACGGATAAGGGCTAGACGACGTCATGTGAAATGAGACCATCAATTGAACTTATTAAAGCTACGTCTGCGTTGCTTATCGCATATAAGTGTTTTGTAAAAATAAGTGGGCATATAAGTACTCAGATCCGATATTTCTCAATTTTGGTATGACCTTGCCTATTGCTATAGTTTTTATTTTTAAAGAGATTGTACAAACTTTTTCCTAGGACGAATGTGCATTACTTTTCACGTCTTGGTACATTTGAATTGTTACGCAACGAAAACGTCTGCTGGAATAAATATGATTAAATTAAAAATTATATATCGTCTGTATTGTTGGATGAATGATGATGATCCTATTTCTATGGTAAATCATGTATTATGTTACGCCTCTAATTACTTCGCTAAGGATCGAAGTTTTAGGTACCGTTGTTTCATTGTAACTGCGATACATTTCTTCTCTAGTTATGGAAAGATAAACGAATATATAAAAACCCTTTTCATAGTTAGTCGTTTCACATTTAAACCAAAAAAAAGGTATTGTAAATCTATGTGTTTGAATTGACTGCCAACATAAAGTAGGAAAATGATGGCAAAAAACAAAGGTAATTAATACGGCAAAGTTCTAAGAGTAAAGGCAAATTCACTAAATATTAAATGTATACTAATTATTATACATGATAAACGTAACTGTTCAATTAGCTCGTACCCGTTAATAGTTTAGAATTAAAGGAACAATTCAATCGATTAACACAAATTTTATGTCTTGAGAAATATGTATTTGTCATTCAACTTGCCTATATATCCACGTGTTGCCCTTGAGCAGTATTCATGGAACTATAGTACTTTTGTCGTTATCCCGTTGAACAATAAAGGTCCACGCCTGCGTGGATAACTGTGCTTGAAAATGCCGTCGAAATAATCAAATTGTGTAATGACTGTACAAATATCTATTCTCTTCCTTAAATTAACAATTATGCCCCTTTGACAAAGCGGGGATATATTGGTTTTCGCCTCTCCGTCGGTCAGTCGGTGAGATGGTCGGTCGGATGGTATGTAGAGGTTGTTTATTTTAACATCCATTGTAAGCATGCGAATAATTAATTAAATAAGTATTTATATGCAAATCATCTCTTTGTAGTGGTCGATAACTTATGCGGAAAAGATGTCGAAAAAACCCAGGTGGAAGCCAATTACATTATACACATTCGCATTCGTATTTTTTAATTCACGATATGCATCCCCTCAAAACGAACATACGGATGTTAACATACGTTCAGTTATTAAGCAAGCAATTATTTTGTTGACCACATTCTTTGCATAAAGCAATCTTATAGGTGAATAGCTAGTTACAAAGGACCAATGTTGTATTAAACAACAACGGAATCATTGTGCTAGCATTGAAGAGACTGCATTTTGCAGAGGCCAAGTTCAAAATACGTATGCCTATGCGATTAAGAATCAACAGGTATGCACTTTACAATTGTAACAAACAAATGCAAATATATTGTTAAATGCTATAAATGCTAGTAAGAAATCACCTATTGGCGAGACACATTCTATTGAACACAAATATTCTTTTTAATCTTATTCGTATAATCAATCTTAAGGAGAACAAATGTTGTACAAAGGAAGGCATTCTTATATAGATGACGCTGACTAACAAATAAAAACGCCTGTCGATGACTTAAGTCTGACCAAACATGAGCAATAGTTTCTACCAAAAAAGAAAATGATATGAATCAATGACACGACGTACGAAATACGATGTTCACGATTGCAAGTGTACAACATTGATGATACAACAAACAAAAGATATGTGTCAAGTCCCGCATTTGGGTTTCTTATCCGTTATATAGTCGAGACACCGCAAGATATCGGCACAAACTGCAAGAAACGCTGTTTGTTATGCACTAAAGATTTTTGCGTTAACATTCTGTCCAGCCCGTGTGTAAACCCCATGTGAACCCCGTTGATCCTTCACCCTGTAAAGCAAGTTAATAGCTAGCGGACTTGCGTTGTGAACCTGTGTTTGCTCAGGGTATGTGCTCAAAATATATATTTTACAACACCGTACACAAATATGTATAATGAAATCGCATAACATTTATCTAAGTATGAAATTCAAATGATGTATGTTCTTCCATAAATAGAATGAGGATAGACGACATAAATATTGTGATATCCGTGATTGATTGTGATAACACTGGCTATAGTCTGTTCTCAATTTGATCGTTCATTACATCAACAAGTAATACACAAGTAAGGCCTGAAACTAAAAGTTGTTAGTTTTCTCTTACCCGATCTACCCTAATTTTTAGTTCCGACTCTAAAATGCATGTGTATTCCACGTTGAGTATTCGATTAGTGTTATACAGAAGAACATATTTGCAAAATTAACTTTAAAATTTTAAGAAAGATATGTTGCAAAGATATTCAAAACCTTTATGTTATTGAACATCCTTATAATTAAAGTGACAAATCTAAATCTTTAAATTCAAAATGCGTGTACAAATAACTACAAATAAATCGAAGATATGACTTATAATCCCTTATACAATGTTTGCACACGAGAATTCACAATCACATGAAAAAACATACGTCATCACAATCTATTTACAACAACGTCATCTCCATCCATTAAACAGAACTTTCCAGTTAAAACGACAACAATAAACGAGGGTTCATATGCATACAAATTGTAATTGTATACACTTTATCAAAATTAAATAACAGGGCAAGAAATACGATATGGTAATCGAGGGAACGGAAACAACTATTCAAAACATATCAGGACGCTCCCAATCTTCTAATTCTTGTCTTATGGAAATATTCTCTGCAAATCGAGAAATCTCGGACAAATATTACAGCTAAGGTGCATTGGGAATTGGGTGTATGGTCGTAACATTTTTTGTAATTAAAGAATAAACTGGAGAAATCATCATCAATATGCTTTGTGAAATCACTGGCGCAATTTGCAATAATGTATTTGTTTATTTATGTATGTGTACGTTGTTTGGCCGCAAAAAGGCGATGAAACAAACCGTTATGATATTTGTGCATTGTGTCTCTAAAGTGAACTCTTATTTTAAACGGCTTCGTCACAGTTCCGAAGGAAAATGGGGCAGATACAAAGTTTAAAACACGTATGCATTCATCAGACAGTATAGGTCCTTACAATCGTTGCTGGGGCTTCAACAAATCGGACATTATAATAAATATTATTGTCCAAATTAATATACTTATGATTCAATCTGATGCTACCATTTCAGCTTTTTTAAACAAATCTACACAAAGAAGCTCCTTTTCCTACTATGATGGTGATCAAAGGTCTAATATTTGTAATGTGAATAAAGCATTTTTTTTCTTCATGTGTCCTACTGATCTACATGTAATAGTTATATTTTTGAAAATATGTCCGATTTTGAACCGATTTTAAACCACTTCCACTTTCAAACTACTATGTTCGGTCTATGCAAAGATATTTAAATATGCTCAGACATTCATTCGAGATGATCGCAGATTTAAATCTTATTTTGCCCCTCGGAACAAACAAAACCGTAATTGTTACCTGTCCAGCAACTGTTTCTTATCTTTCCAACAACTAAACCTGTGTTTTCCCAAAGATGTTGAAAATATAACAATATGTAATTGCTTGTGATGTTTTATAACTGTCGCTTTGTTTTGAACTATTATACTTTACGCATTTGTACTATAGTGTGTGTTTCTAAATAATATATACCTTATTATTACAAATTGTCTTGTCTTGTACCATTATTAAAATGACAACTTCATTTATTGGTTCTTTTCATATAACAATTTCATTGTGTTATTAGTTTCAGTGTTATAAGCATTGAGCTTTGTTCGTAATCATTTCCAATAAATGTGTAATGGTTTAATACCTAATACCTAGTGAGCTAGCAATGTTTCCTTGTTTATCAACTTTCATCAAGAGCAGCATTGTATGTTATGAATTGTGTGGTCAGTACGTTATAGTGTCTACATAAAAAACAGTTTAAAGAAAACAACAGCAATTTTCCACCACGTCAACTCTAGCCAAAACAGAATATTCCGACAAAAATAAGAACAAAAAAAGAATGGGCATAAGCATACATATAATTGTAAACACTTGATCATAATTAAATAATGGTACAAGAAATACGAAACGGAAATAAAGAGTAAGAAACCAATGAATCGCGACATAACAGGGCAATTACAATTTTCTATATTGGTAAATTCCATTTGCAATGATTGTCTTTTTCAAAACTTACATACACAATACTTATTTTCAGATATGTTTGCATAAATTTTGCAGCTTAACTGGAAACAAGCCGGTCTTTGTGCAAACCGGGCTTAAATTGTGCTTAGATTGTCGTCTCAGATTTGCCTGTATGGACTGAGCAGGCACATATGAGGCTATATCTTAAGCACATACAGTAAGCCCAGTTTTCCCAGAGACCTGTTAAAAAAAATTACATGAAAATGTGTCAGGTTGTCGACAGACGACGTCATTTGACCGAGAATCAAGCAGAAGATTGACTTATTCTATTAGATCAAATCATGTTCAAAGGCAGCAATAAATAAAGGGATTCTTAGGACATTTTTTGACAATTATTATTCATTATTCAATAGTCATTTAATTCATATTGAATGGAACCAATTGTTTTGAACTAAAGGTGGAAATAATAATTAAATAGTAACATTTTAACTTAATAACCCCACGCCTCTGTGTGTCATTATAATTACTTTCCAAATGTCAATTGATTCTAAAAATTAGCTGGTTTAATTGCCATATAGAGTTGGCAATACATTTGCTCCTGTTTTTAGAAATCTGTTTACAATCCTTCAGAAGTAAAAATAGGTCAGACTTCGACCATTGAAAAAATAAGACATCGCAACACACATGATACTCATAAAGATTGCCACATTTTGTTAATTTTAAATCTAAAACAACAAAGTATATACCTCTTTGAAAAATGTTTTCGAATATTTAAAAATAGAACGATATTCAAGAGTTAATGGAATAATTGTGTTCCACTCGCCGAAAGGCTCATATCTAGAAACAATTCAACCGTGTGCAATACCCATTTGTTTCGAGTATACATGTATTTTAGCAAAAGAAGTATATTCTAGTGAATATGGCAACTAACATTTCATGCAGATTGTTTATCGAGACTCAACGCTTCCCGTTAAAACTGTTTAAATGAGCCCAAGTTGGACCAGACCAAACTGCGCAGTCGCTCAGGCTGACCTGGAGCTACGCTGTCCGATGTAAAGTCAAGTAAGTTTTCGGTGTAATTAGCATTAGAGCGTAGCTCCTAACCGGACAGTTAATACAAGTGTCTGTACGGTTCTTCTTTGGTGGCTTTCACACTTTCTACGGGGTTTATAGAAGAAGAAACTAGTTTTACTTTTATCGACGACATAGCCTTTTTTGAAAGTCTAATATGTCAACGGGAAAACTAAGCTATGATAACGTGATTGCTGGATCATGGAAGTCTTGCCTCGTGATCACGAGTCAATTTTGCAACACAGCCACAATTAGATAAAGCAATAAAAAGTCCAATTAAAGATAAAGACCATAAATAACTTCGAATCATTGCATAAAATTGATCGGGTTCTTTGATGTATGTATGCCAAGGATCCATAAAGCAGATGGTGTAATGTGGTTGCAATATGTTCACATTGTATACGTCAGTTGAAAAAGGAATAAGATATTAATGCTGTTGCACCTGTCTCTGTAGATCAACACTATCTTGTAATGTCTTCAAATAAAAATTACGTTGATTGCGTCTTTTTAAATGATCAACAACGAAACAATCAATGTCAATGGACATCTTTGGTGGTTATTCAATTATTGATTAATTATAAATATCATTGCAATTATTTATCAAAATATATTGTTACAAATTAGCCTCAGTCTGTAATGTTGACACGCTGGTTTTATGTGTGTTTATTGAATTAGTTTTAAGGTAGACTTTCATATAAAATAATATTCTAATTGAGATATTGTTTCTTAAAATACACGCATTAATGACACATCTAGTATGCATAAAACAGCAATCTCTTTGATTTATAGTCATAAATGGTGCTATATTTTTTCTAAAGCCATAAATCGACAAGGCCTAGAAGATAACCGGAAATTGAAGAAAGTAATAAGTATTTAAACCCGTCTCATTGGCAGGGACTCCAAATATATTGCAATTATAAAAGTCTGTAAAACACCAATCATGCGATACGTACGTCTCTGTTTAATACACAATAACGCGAAATCAAAAAAATAAGAGTTGCGCAAAAAGAATTAACGTTATAGTTTTTAAAGCAGAATAGAAATGGAAAAACTTTTCGCCGTTAGCACTTTATAAAAACCATTACAGCTTTTTAAAAAAACGAAAAAAGCAATTAGAAACGAAGACTCTAATATCGTAAATTGTAACATATCAAATAATCATGTATTGAAAATTAACAAAAAAATAGGGAAAAAATATTTTATTATTCGCGTCTGAAAGTTATTTTTAAACTACACATGTTTTGGCAAATAATTATAAATTATGTCTGTACATTGTGTTTATATGATTAACTTAATAATTATGATGCTTTAAAATGTATAGTACTTTAGGCTATTTTAGAGTAAGTTTTCTTGAGATGAAAGCGTCATATGGAGACGGAGGTATCGTACATTAACACGTGTGTCACTCCACGTATCAGTGCTGCGTATAGTCTAATGTGATTAATGAGGGTACGATTTTGTTGCCAAATCGACTTGGTATCGGACGTGAACTTGTCTTAAAAAAGCATTGAAAACGGAATTTTGCGGATTTTTATTTCTGGTCATTTTCGAAAGTGGGAAATCAATCCGTTTTAATAAAAGGAAACAACAAATGAGAATACAATCAACACTTTATGGATAGCTTATATGACCATCAACAAATAGGAATAACAGTATTACGAATTGATTTATCAAGAACCGTCCGGTTATCTTTAATTGTAAGCAATAGAGGATATTTGTTTATGTCAGTGTAAGATCGTTTGTTATTTCACGAGTGATCATAGAAAATATATTTTCACGAGTGGCGCAGCCACGAGTGAAAATATTATTTTTCTATGATCACGAGTGAAATAACAAACGATCTTACACTGACATGAACAAATTTTCTGTTTCTTTTATGCCCGTTTTTCAAGAAAATAATGAATAATAATTTCCCTTTCGCTGAAAAGTGACCCTCTCTCCCGTGGCGTGCCTCAATACATTGAAATAACGTCATTTTGTTGACTAAATGACGTCATTATTCCAGGGAAATTATTCAGTTAAACTCTTTTACAATGTAAATAAACGTTAAAAAAAAACACTTAAAATTAGAAGAAAATGTTTTGGATTCGGTGGAATATTGATTTTATTTCACTCGTAATCATAGAAAAAAATATAAACAAGGATATAAACAAGGGAAGTACATCTTGATATGATAATCTAAAAATAGAAAAAGGAATTCCGAATTTTTTTTCTTTTCACTGCTGTTATTCTACTGCAAAAATGTCATATTTTATCATAAGGTATAAAAGAAATATCCTTATTGTTTTTTTTCTTTATATTTTAGTCAAACATGCTCCTGACTTTAGTCATTGTCCTCGCACTATCTAGCTTTAGCTGCGGTAAGTTAATTAATTATAGTAACTTCTATACGACCTAAGCCATGCTTTAATTGTGTTTTTGAATACTTTGTTAGCGGACTGTTTGTGCGAACAAGAAAATGAATACTTTTTTCTGTCCAATATTGTATTGAAGCGTAAAGGCTATCTCGTTGGGATGAGTTAATAGCTAGCAATTACTGTTTCGAAACCCCGCGCGCAATTAGTGCATATACGTGAATTTGTAGCAAAGACTATTTAAATATCGTATATTAATTTATTCTGTACTTGTGTTAAAAAGTCAAATATATTTTAAAATGCACTACAAACCAAATATGTATACGTAGTACATAAGTTTTCTTTCTAAGTATGTTTATTCCTGTGTACACGTATTTGTTTTCAAAGCGAGTTTGTTTGAACATTTTAATTCCATGAATGAACTTTGATTGTGGGTATATATAACCAAGGCCGAAACCAAACTTATTTATTTTGAATGTTTTGCAGTCGACTGTTTGACATGCCTTCAATGCACGGACATCGAGAGTCCACACCATTGCAAGCACGTGACGGAATGTCCATCAGGGAAGGTGCCAAATGCCTCTTTTAAATTATCTGCTTTGTGAACTATCAACGTAATCGCAGTTTTCTTTACCTTTATTGACGAAGCTATGTGTTAACATTGGAAAAAAAGATCTACAAGGTTGAAAGAGCTCAGAAAAATTGTTTAATTGGAAACAAGAGCTTAGACAAAAGATTATGGAAATCCATCCCAAATCACTTTCATTTTGCGCATGCATCAAATGTTTCCACCAAACATTTGCAAAGTCACCATAACGTTGTTAAGGACACAACACTTTTATTGTACATAATTTCACTTAGTTTTAATATACTTTATTCATATCAAGCGGATATGGTGAATACACAAACCTGTTCATCTCAAATGTGTATGCTTAAGTACGTTCTTTGAAGTGAACGTTGAAATTGCTGGTCTTTGAATGTGCACGCATTGTATGACACAGATACACATAACACTATTTTTTTTTTAATCAGTATAATGTAAAAGTAATCAATATGAACTACGGCTGGTATAAGAATGTGAGAACTAATGATGTTTATGATTTTTTTTTCCCGCGGACCATATCTCAGTGTATGCTCATTAAGGGTAGTGGAACCGTATTAAACCCACACGTTATTTTTCTATGTCGACTGATTTCGTTATTCATCGCAAGCCCATGTGGCTACATTCAATACAGTCCGCCGAGTCCGGTCTATTTCTATTTCATGTAAAATTGTCGGAGAAAAAGAGTTTCTTCTAGTTTATAGGTATACTAAGAGTTGTATTTTTTTGCTGGCTGTTGAAACAGTGGGAAACTATGCCGGTACACGAACAATTGGAAAAAAAAGAATGTTAAATGACAATAGTTGTTCTGAACTATGTTGACAAATGACGTAGTTATATATATAACACAATATTTTACAATTTATTTAATCAGTTCTCTGCAAACTAAATATTTGGATGGAATTGCGATAAATGTTGATATTTAATACCATCTTGAACGTTTCGGTTGTAAGTTAACTGGCATTATTCAAAACATTAATATTTTTCTCGCCATTTTTATGAGGACACATCTTGATATGAATGTGTAATGTATGTGTTTTTACGTTTGTTTACTGATTTCGACATTGTAGGTTTGTTATATTCAAAAGACAACCAGCAGATATGCAGAAGTGCTTTTTGATCTCGGCTGCACAGACACAGCGGTATGTAACAATATTCTGCCATTATACAAACAATAACAATACGTGTGCGATCATTAACAATCGCAGTTTTGACAACTTGTTTTGAATACACTTTGTATGCACTTTGTATTGCGACTGATTGACATACCATAGAGCTTAAAGATATAACGAGGAACTGAATTGTTTAACATTGTTATTATTATATTATTCCATACATCGACAGACGTGTTCGAATCGTTCGCATGGTAACCACACATGTGGCGTTTGCTGCAGTTCCGACCTGTGCAACGCAGCCGGATGTGGACAGCAAGGTACAGAGAACGAACTTTGATTTTCTTATATACACCTGACATTGCGTATAGACGATTCCGTAACAATAGCGATAAGCCATCTGTGTGGGGTCTTTACAGTTTGCGTTGGCACCAAATTTACGTTAAGGTCATTGAGTGGCGCTTTCATGATTGATACCAGTCTTACGATAAGGAGTGGAAATGTTTTGTCTCTATTTATACATAGTCATATTAGACAAGGGCACACTATTATGTAAGCTGTATAGCGTGACAGTTCATTTTATATTCGAAGTTACGACCTTTTCCTACAAACATATTGCAAAACAGTATAATCGAGTGAGACAGTGTGTTGACTGAATGTTCGACACTATATGTTTAACAGTCAGTGATACCTTTGAAGTAGTGACACTA
>VMBQ01002589.1:19146-30235 GCA_007657795.1 Dreissena rostriformis | reverse complement strand
AAAAAAAAAAAAAAAAAAACATCTATCAAATGTTATTCGTTTGATGATGATATTGTCATACGACTGTAAATTCATATATCGTGCATTGGCGCCACCTCCTGTCCTTAGCGCCACCTCCTATGCATTGGCGCCATCTCTTTCGGAAAAACGCAAAATTATCCATTAGATCGGCAAGAAGCCAATTTGTGTGTGCATGCAACAACTTTTACGTGTTTAAATCATTGGTTTGATGTCATTAACGATCTAATTTGCTGGAAATTTGCTCGTCACACAGGTAAAATACATCGATTTGCTTTGAAATCTTCAACATGCCACAACTAATAAAGGTCCTCGCGTTTCCAAATTGGTTGTGAAGTTATGTTTCTGTTCATTTGTGGATGAATAAATATACGCTGAATCGCACTAGATTGCCCGATTTTTTAAATAATGCGAAATATGTTGACAAAAAATATAAAACATACTCACCCTGCAAAATTATCCGTTCAATTTCAAAAATCCGGTCCTGAGCGCCACCTCGGAAGTAGCATTGGCTCATTTATTAATGCATCGCAAAAAAGAGGTGGCGCCCGTGATTACCGGCCGTGAGACCTGGAAAATCGAAGAAAATTAAACTGAGAAAAACATCAGCATGTGTGAGACCCTTTTTCACCAACAG
Source organism: Dreissena rostriformis (assembly GCA_007657795.1). NCBI lineage: Eukaryota > Metazoa > Mollusca > Bivalvia > Myida > Dreissenidae > Dreissena > Dreissena rostriformis. Next base: position 29,580 of record VMBQ01002589.1, on the reverse strand, counting down.
ATCCTTGCAAAATAAAACTTCAGTCAGAGAAATAGAATTGCGAGGAAAACCCTTGGGATTGATATCATCAGGGATACAAATAATACAAATACCATCACAGAAACATCAGCACTAGAGAAACCCTTATGACTCTCACCATGTCGTTTATACGAAGCAAGTGTACATATATTGCCAGAACATACCAGTCATTGATGTTTATCTGAAACTATTTTTTTGTCCATTGGTAATTATAACAAAGTCTGTAGTTTTCGTTTTCATCTCAAGAAGCTTTCGAAAAAGAATACGAATTTAACGTGCTTAATGATCAAGGGAAATTAATCTTTTTCTCCAATCGTCTCTTAGTGGCACTGTTGCCTGTGCTTCATAACGAGGTTAGGCGATCTGTCCCGGTGTTTTATTTAACTTTCCCCTACACATATATAACCGTACGGTTACCAAACTTGCAGCTATGTATCATTTATTGCATACATATTTGTGTTTACGAGATAACAATTACAATAAATGTTGTATAACGGTGCTTACAGTTTTTTCGCATAATCTTGGGTTTGAAGACATATATATATATAATTCACACGAAGTATGGTACATTTTATTTTATAGGAACAGTTTTTCGTTGAACATACTAGTAATTGTTATATAGGCATGCCTTTATAAATGTGTCACTATTAAGAGATTAATTTACTTGTTTTGGTTTACGCCAGTCTTAAAATGATATGCTCGTATATTTGTTGGTTGATTATTTTTTGCGTGAATTTGTCTTCGCTACTGGCATCGATGCTGGTAAATTACCGTTAACATGAGATAAATGTGAACTCTTCATTGCGGATGATTAATTCCCTTGTCTTACTGCATTGGCATTTACATAAAAAATGAACAATTTATTGTGCGCATATGTGGCGTGTTCTGAGAAAACTGGGCAAAATGCTTGTGCGTAAATTGTCATCCCAGATTAGCCTGTGCAGTCCGCACAGGCTAATCAGGGACGACAATTTCCGCTTTTATGGAATTTTTCGTTTAAATGATGTCTTTTCTTAGCGAAAATCCAGTTTAGGGTGAAAGTGTCGTCCCGGATTAGCCTGTGCGGACTGCACAGGCTAATCTGGGATGACACTTTACGCACAAGCATTTTGCCCAGTTTTCTCAGAACACACACAAATTTTGAAGTGCCTTATGCAAAAAATGATTTGCATGATTTGTCTTTCGAATAAACTTCACTTATCAGATATAGAGACTCGATTATCATGTTTCTCATTATATATACTGCCATTATCAGGTCAAGGCAATACCTATAGTTTTAAGTACGAATGATGGTTTGATCAATAAGCAAACCACATAAAAAAGATTGCAGATAAATTACATGACACGGATGCATGGTTTTTAGCCCAATTTTAAAATATTATTCTATATTTTAAATAGTAATCAATAAAATTGCAATACATTTTTAAAGGTGCGATTGCCCAGTAACATGTCGAGTTAATAATTCCAACATCAGGACGGACAAGGGCAAATCTACATCCCCATTCTCTCTGAAAGATTTGAAATTCACACAGCATATACATGTGTAGTACAGTGTGTACATTTTGAAACTGGTAGTTTAAATGCCATCTAGTATAGCTCGAACATTAAACTGTATTCTAAAAAGCAAGTGGGCTTTTTCTACAAACTAAACTATGTGTACAGAAATGTTAATGCTTCCTTATTTGTTTTATTTGTTTATAAATGGTTAATAAAAAAATAATCAAGGAGTATTCACAGTAAACTGGAAAAATGTGTACAATAATGTATATGCTTCCTTATTTGTTTTATTTACTAATAAACGGCTAATAAAAAATAAATCAAGGAGCATCCAAAGTAAACTGGGAAAATGCATGTTTATGTTTACCTTATTTTACACAATTAACTTTTGATCAAAGGTCTATAAATAAACATGTTTATTGATAGATCTTTGTACTGATGAAAAAATATGCATAAAAAATTAACATAAATTGGTTCGATTTATTCACACAGAATTACAACATTGCGTAGAATAGAGAATGTGTATACACATGTTTACATTAAAAGCTTTCACAACACAAACATAAACAATTGAACTAACAATATAAAACAAAAGTTGAACTCCTATATCTTACCAGTAAATAATTATTTCGAAAACTTAAGTAAAATCAATTCATTAACATAATGCGCATTTAACTTGTTAATGTTAAAATGCAGGGGTTTGTTACCGATATTTCTGCATGTCCCCAACACCGACATGATTCAAACACATGAAACCAATTAGTCAACCCAATACGTGTCATCAAAACTCGTATATTCATAGTGCAAACCCGAGAACCAAATCACACAAAAACCACATAATTAAAACGTGTACACATACAAAGCATCTACTCGAAATAAAATCAAGCTGTTCATGAAAGAAGAGGCTTATATTGTTCGTAAATCCCCTTATTCTTCAGAATAATGAAGTAAGACAGAAAATACAGAGCTGCATTATGGACGGTTGTTTCCTTTAATGTAACTGGCCAAACTATGCAAAGAAGTATAATTCAATTACAACATATCGAATATGAATGCCAAATAAAAATAAGCTTATACTTGAGTAAAACAATGCCCATGCGACTGTTGGCAAGTAGAAAGCCAGAGCACATGAAATATAGTACATGTGTATAATGGCAGCAAAATATAATGCCCTTTCATGATACTCATGTCACACAGCCGGTGAAAATTTTCATCACTGACATGTGTTTATATGCATGATTTGTCATCTCATTAAATCAAACATACTAGTATTTGCCAGGTTCTTTATAAAAATCCCCATTATCAATGGCTTAGAAAAACACAAGGACAAGCGAAGGTGTCATGGTGTCATTATTACGTTGTAATTTTTTACCAGTGGACCTCTGTGCCAAGATTATTTAAAGTCACTTCATACATGTCCGTGTAATATCCTTCAGAAGCAGTGCCAATGTTGACATGGGACGTCTAAGTGACTTTAGTACATATGTTCATGTGCATCACACCTTCTCATAGAAAACAACACTTGTGCTCAGTGTATCATGTAATTTCAAAATCCCTCCACCCAATGTCAAGTTATTTCGAACACATACACTATGACATTTATGATGTTTAACCATTGAATTGCATCGAAATTGAAATTTAACTCTAGGCGGAACAATACAAGTCGGTGTGCAGCTTGACGCAAGATAACTTACATGCAATATGGGCAATTATAACAATTTTGTCGCAAAAGAACACACTGCACACTGAGAAGAAGTCTTAGACTTAACCCTTTGAGCGCTGGAACCGGATTTTGAAGGCCTTTGCAAACAGTTTGGATCCAGATGAGACGCCACATAATGTGGCGTCTCATCAGGATCCAAACTGTTTGCTTTTCTGATAGTATTCTTTGAAAAAAAATCGAAGAAAATGCTAATTTTAGAAATTTAGCAGACAACATTTTAGCAGACGACAAATTTCCCAGCATGCAAAGGGTTAAATGCCAGACAAAACTGAAGTAACAACTTAAACAGTACGAGTTTCAGAGTTACGAGTTTTATCCACAGCACTTTCCTTATTGTACAAATAATAAATGAAAATGAACACTTGATGATTACTGCCTTTATGTGCAGAAAACTGTTACACAAGTAAAGGAATACACGTGACCTCTCACACCTGATATCACTATTTGGAATTGACGTCTACAAAAGTAGACTTTTTAAAGCATTCCCTGAAATCTTGATATAGAATGCACACGAAAAACAGCACACCTTTAATTTAAACAGGAAAATAACAATAACAGAGTCAGAAGACCTGTTCATGATTTGACCTACTTGTAAGATTTGTGTTATTAGTATGTGAATGTGCACAAATATTTCTTGCCCTTAATTAATCTGGTATACTTTCATAACATCATATGCAGGGGAGACCTATGTGTATGCTTTTATCAACATAAACAACATCCCCACAATCCCAATAATCAATCTGTAACAATAAACACCTGCATTCCAAACTATACTCAGCGTTTCAGATGTTTAATCAAATGGTCGGACTTCCATCATGTCCATGCAGGTTAAGTTTTCCAATGTGTTGTCAGACATGGTCTGACAAATCAAAACTGAAAGTCAGATTTGTCTGATGTCAGACTGGTTTAACAAAGTATGCTCAAAGTCATAATTATAACATACTTTGGAGGGTAATTTATGTAGCTATTTCACAAACAGTGACATTAATGTATTGACGGGTCAGGTAGTGTTTATCTGCCGCTCTGCATAGATGTGCAGGGTACATAAACAAATAAACAGAACTTTGTAATAGCGAGTGAAGTATTGTTTTTGCTTTAGCTGCCTTAAACATGTACTTACTACTAAACTCTGGCCCAACTGAAAGCCTGACACTGTCATATCATGACAAAATACTGAATAACTAAGGACTAATAAATGTAACATTATTAAGACAACAATTGAACAACAACATATCCTACAAAAATTACACACTAATATACTCGGATAACATGCTTGAATTCCATCTGAAATCATCAAACAAACAAGTATCATGGTGAAACATGAAACCTTGGACTGAAATGCCCAAACAGTTATATAAAATGTATGAACAGCTACTAAAAAAAGGTCATATTCTAATACAAAATACATTAACAAAACACAAGAATGTCACAATATTGTATGATGAGTCTATTCTACCACATTAGTGACATACATTAAATACAATGCAATTAAAAAACAAACAAGATGTGTTTGTGAAACACTATGTCCCCTTTTGAGCGATTTTGACCCATATATTTGACCTTTGACCTTGAAGGATTACCTTGACCTTTCAGCACTCAAATGGTGCAGCTCCATGAGATACACATGCATGCCAAATATCAAGTTGCTATCTCCAATATTAAAAAAGTTATGGCCAATGTTAAAGTTTGTGCAAACCAACAAACAAACAAACAAACAAACAATATGTCCCCCGTATAGACTGGGGGACATACAAATCAATTAAACATGTACATTAACCTCTAGCACAAACCAACAAATATACAATATTTAAAGCATTAAAGACCCTAGAATCCAAAAACAATTCCATCAGTTATGAACACAAAAAGATTGAGATCGAATAGTGTACACTATGAAGTTAAAGCATGAATTTGCCTTATACAATTTTTCATAATGGAAACGTGGAGAATACAATATTACAAAAATGGAAAGCAATTTCAAAGTTGACTTATTTAAAACAAATTTCAAAGTGGACCGCTTTAAAACAATGTCAGATGTCAAAGATGTTAATTATTTTAACAACTGAACTTTAAGCATCAAGTCCACTGTGCTGACATTCTGCTTGGACAATTTTGTTAATACCCTAAAGTACAAAATTTAGGAGGACACACATTAAATGAAATATTCGAAAAGGACCAAGCATACTTTATTATAATAAAACAAACACATAACTATGCTCACTTAAAATTGTCACATTGCTTTTGAGAAGCAAACATAAAATACTTTGTATAGTGATTAAAAAATCAACAAACTTTCCATTAACAAAAAACACACTATTGAAAATAATAATGGAAAGTTAAAAAATCTTGAAGTACACTTAGATGCATTAAACAATCTATCATGCATGCCCATATTCACCAACAAATTCTGAGACAGAAGACTTAGATTATTCTTGTCACGGTCTAGTTTCTGAAATCAATATAAACAGTAAACTTGATAAGATATATTTATATATTTTTTTTATTTGTTGCAAATATTTTGGTGTTGTTTAACCCTTTAAATCTTGAAAATAATTGAGTTTCATGAATATAACAAATAAGCAACATTTGTACCCAGCCAATTTGATTACAAACATGTATTTTTCTCAGCATCAAAGTTTATTTATAACTCAGGGTCAAAGTAAATTCATGCAAGAACAGATTGGTGGACAGGGTCCTTGGGAAATATCCAGTACGGCTGATGAGAAATGCCTGGTCCCAGTCTTCAAGTCTTGCTAGGCAACTTGTTAGGTGACTTGTTAGGTGACTTGGCCTCTTTAGTTTTCCCACTGTTTGCTGTTACCAAGAATTCATCCTCCGATTTCGCAGTTACTGCAAGAAGATAAAATAACTTAGGGTTAGACATGGCTTCCATGACTAAGATCTGCAGTGCCATTACAAAGCTTCTGATGGAAATCTTTTTTCCAAGTTGTTCATGCAATTCAACATGTTTTTTTGGAAATTTTGCTTTTCTCTTCAAAAGAGTAAATTAATAACAGCTTAGCAAAATTGTGTAGTCTGAAACATAATGATTTGTGATGACATCCAATTAAACAGACTAATAATTAATGTGATGAAATTATGAAATTGTTCCTATATAGATGTTTGAAGGTGAGCGCGGCATAATACCAGAAATAATGGAACAAAATCAAACTACAAATGTTGTTTTTTTTCAAACTAGTTGCCATCACCATTGAAAGAAAACTTTGTACTAATAAATAATCACTGACCAAGACTAGTATGTGTATTGTCACACGAAGAAAGAATGTTTCTAAGAACTGTGTGCCTATGAATGTGGAATCTAATGAACATAAGAATACTAATTCAATACCCTGAGAATTAAGAGAACTATCAGGATTACCCATCTATGATTCAGATTAAGGTACGTTATCACAAAAAACAATTGGATACTTATTCCAAACAGTTGTGTAATACAACAAGTCAAAAACTATCAAATCTTCTAGCAACAGTGTAGAACGCAATATACTTTATGTGCACACATAATTTTCTTCATTAACGTTGCAGTAAACCTAATGTAATTATGGACACACGTTTTCACACACACTCACACACATGTGACTGACAGTGCATTAACGAATACAATACAATTTTTTATGCCAATTTTTAGAATTAAGAATAATGACCAGTAACTTCAACAGAATAAAGATAAAACAAACAATTAATTATAGAACATAACGAAAACATAGAAATATAAAATTACTATTACATGGTGTGCAATCAGTATCCATCTAAATACATTGTGAAGTACAAGTATTGTCCATTAAATGATATGTTATCAGCTTTTTATGACTTGCTTTATTGAAGTTGAAATATTTAATCGGCTTTTTATTACTTGCTTTATTGAAGTTTATGTCACATGTTAATTATAAACTTTCAACATAAAAAATATAATTGTGAGAGGTCTACTTAACTTAACACTTTAAATAATTCTTTTAACAAAACTAATCATAACATCAACGTGAACACGTGCATAAAATAATACCAGGCTGTCTAAAATTCTTTCATCTGAAATGATTGAATGAAGATTGCACTAGTCAAGGTCAAGTAAGGGACTACATCCTTGCAAGCACAATGTTAAACCTTTTTATTTCTGATAAACCAGGTACAGACAAATCACTAAATACAACAAATAGGCCTGGGAAACAAAGGTTTGTTATTGATTCAAGTTCTTCATAGTATCACAACATTAAGGTTCATAAGAAGATGTCCATTCTGAAGTCATAAGTAACATGTCCAGGACTACTTACAGTCACTGTTCTCCACCTTTCCAGCGCTTGCTTCACCATCCACATCTTCATCTTCTACGGATAGTTGTCTCTTCTTACCAGTATCTTAATACAGCAAAACTTATTAAATATCTTAAGTTTCATAACTTTAAAAAAAACTTCTTGTACCACATTGCATTTTTAAAAAACATCAGGTTATGTGTCCATTATTTGTGTCAAAAAGCAACTTATGACTGACATGTAACCCAGTCAATCTTTTCTGAACACCTGTTATTGTGTTTGACATATTTACAAGTTATTCTTTACTTATAAAATATGTCATTAAAACAAACAAATTAAGAATATATTACTTGGCAAAACAGGTCAATTTAAAGGTGTGCTTAAATACTTCTTAAATGTTTGACAAACATGTTCCTAGTTATATCATTTATATTATAGTCAAAGTTAAGAGGTAGTTTATAGCTTAACTGGCCATTCAAGTTTTGAGCAACTCAGCCCAGGCAATCAGTGAGCTTGATCTATAACCCTTTGCATGCTGGGAAATTTGTCGTCTGCTAAAATGTTGTCTGCTAAATTTCTAAAATTAGCATTTTCTTCGGGTTTTTTTCAAAAAAAACTATCAGAATAGCAAACAGTTTGGATCCTGATGAGACGCCACGTTTTGTGGCGTCTCATNGGTATAAAAATTGTATTTGTACTGTGGGTTAGGAAAACAATACAGAAATTCATATAATTTTGTTTGGATTCATACATACATGTACACAAAAAGGTCACAATAAACCACAGTGTCAGCATAAATAATATGGAAATATGGACAAATACCAGATAATAGAACACTGACATAACTTACAGCACAGAATCACAGATGGGCAAACAAACCATTTATTTATTTCCGCCTGGGATATTCATGAAGCAGACAAACTGAAATGTATTGGATTTATTTTTAAAACCGTTAAAATCTGAGCAGACTGTTCAGTAAAAAATATCACCTTACAAGAAAGTATAGGGCAGTGAATTTTTATTCCCAAAAGTATCAAAAAATATCCCTTTACATTTATTAAAGAAGTTCAAACATAAAAAAAATCATTTATTAGAATTGCATCCAAGATTAGAATAAACAAGACTATTACCAAGCAATGATGTCCCCTACCGGCTCCACCACTGTCAGATTATTATTTTTTTTTATTTTTTTTGCCATAGCAACCAGAATTTTTGACATAGGAAAAAAATGAAATGACGTGCATAATGTCCATATTACTATCTGTCCATGTCTTAAGTTTTATGAAAAAATATGAAGAACTTTATAAGTTATCGCAGGATCTAGAAAAGTGTGACAGACTGACAGACAGACTGACAGACAGACTGACTGACTGACAGACAGAGCACAAACCATAAGTCCCCTCCAGTGAAACCGGTTGGGGACAAAAAGCAAAACTTCACCAAGGAAATGCCCTTATTTAACAGGAATTCTAGGGCACGGTATTCAGTGAAAACATACCCCTTTTTGTGGTAGACTTGTCACCCACCAGACTCCAGTCCTCTTCTATCACCATGGTAACACCCGTCTGATTGCCGACACTGTCGCACTTGGATACTGTAATAGGAAAGTTTTATGAACATTTTATGACAACTGTGAAACAGTTGCATTGACATCCATGAAGTTTCATATTGAAATCTTGTATAGTATCTGAACTATAGCCCTGCACAGTTACATCATTCAAAAACAACAAAGGGCAATAAGTCTTATAGGACTTAGAAAGTATAGGGTTATGGTTCTTGTGCATGGCACTAGTGCTCATTGATATCTATACATCCATGAAGTTTCATGTTGAAATCTTGAATAGTATATGAGATATAGCCCTGAAAAGTTACATCATACAAAAACAACAAAGGGCAATAACTCTTATTTAAGAACGTGTAGGGTTATGGTTCTTGTGCATGCTCTTCCCCACATTGATATCTATACACCCATGAAGTTACATGTTGGAATCTTGTATAGTATCTGAGATATAGCCCTGAAAAGTTTCTTAATAACTCTTATTTAAGAAAGTGTAGGGTTAAAGTTCTTGTGCAAGGTTATTCTGCTCATTGATATCTATACACCTATGAAGTTTCCTGTTGGCATCTTATATAGTTTCTGAGATATAGCCCTGAAAAGTTTTGTGACCGAAGGAAAGACAATGCCAATTCTACATGTATATCCGTGCGCCTTTGGCGGGGAATAAAAAGTGTTAACTGACAATATATTGCAAACATGAAACCAACATCTCCCCCACCATCTGTATGGCGCATTAAAAATATCTATAAAATACAGTTCAAAACAGAAGTGAAGCTGTCGACTCTTACCAGATTCAGTGAAAAAACACTGTGGATCAATAATCTCTGGACAGGTAATTTCAATGTCTGAAGATGTGCAGTCAGTTGCAATATCCCCTCCCTTGGACACTGCAGCTGAAACAAAAGCTTAATTTTCAATCATGCACTGCACACATGAAATGAAAATAAAAGTGTCTGCATTATGAAAATTCCGGTTCCTAAGTTATGCAGTTGCTAATAAGGTTTTGTTTCTTTTTCAACAACGAAAAAAAAAACTAATTTTGTATGAAGGATGAGGGATAAAATGTAAGTTAAGTATGCGCTTTCTTAAAAATACATTTAACAAAACAATATTTTTTATTTCTGTGTTGTTGTTAATACTTGTGTGCAAAAGGTTGGACAGCAAACACAGAAAATATTTGCATCCTCACCCTGCCACACAAAACACAACAAAACAAAACCAAGAAACATTGAAACGCCACAAAAAAAATGTTTTTGACATTTTACTTCTTAATTAAATTTCAATATTAATTTTGTGAAATCCCCAGATTTTCTGCCTGTCAGGTACCTACACACAAAATTTGAGCACAATAACTCCATCCAAACTCAAGCTATTAA